>JAVXUO010001748.1:10000-40832 GCA_033065855.1 Escallonia rubra | reverse complement strand
AAAATGCAACAATATTCATAAAAAGATCAAAAAAAAATTTAAGGTGCCAAAATGTGAATCTTATAATATAGACATAATTGATACGAATAGACCTTGCAAAATCCGAATTGAAATTGTATTGAACACATATCCAAAATGTCAAAATTATGACATATTTTTCATAAAGATCTCACCATATTGAATAACAAGACACCATGTAAATTTGTACGCTAAGAACACCACAATCAGTGTAGAGTTAATCCTTAACACTCTTAATTCAACAAATCATCAACTCTTAATAAGCAACAAATATCCATAATCAAGAAAGTAAAAAACAATGAATAGTCCAAAACTAAGCTTGGTCTCTTAACACAAATCCCTAGCAATTGCCTTTGCACGTCTACAACGCCTATTCATTACGTAATCGAACTCCTTTCTTGCAGTGGTCCTACATACAAACAAGAGTAATCAATTATGTCAACAAAGAAGCAGAAGGAGTGGAAGAACAACGTCATAAAATAATAACGTTAAATCAAATCTTACGCAAATCTGCAGCTATTGAACAAAATTGCCCTCTCTTTCATCCCTCTGAGATCATGCACGTTTATAAGTTAGTATATATCTCTCAAATGATTCACACAACATAATATTACATTGAAAAAGAAAGTAGTATGTGAAGTTGATTTTAAAATATACCTTTCGCTTAGCACAACCAGTGCGGTAATGGCCTTTCCCATGACAATATGCACAAGTTCTTTGTTTCTTTTCTTTTTTCGCCAATTCAATAGAAGATTTCAACATAGTAGCAACCTTTGGGCGTCCCTTGGTCTTAACAGGGGCAGCAGGGTCACGTATAGAAATCTGATGCATACTTTCCATTTGAGAAACACATGTACTTGAACCAACTTGACTAACCATTTTGTCGCCAACAAGTTTCTCCCCGTTGTATCTCGTAGCTTGTTTTTTCAAGAAGCTACTAAGCCATGCATCAATCTCACTTATTTCTTAAGGACAATTTCTTCCATTATCTATTGCCTTTGAATAATTTTGCTCGAACAGACCATAACGTTAAAAAGCTTACTCCCTTTTCAGTTGAATGTCCCCCAATCTCGTCCATTCGATCGCCAATATCTCCTACCTTATACCGTGCATGAATTGTCCACCTAGGCAAAATGTAGTACTCAGGAAGATCAGTTATTTTCTTTTTCGTCAATATATAAAGGATATGCTTGCATAATATTCGTGTTGTCTCAAACTTAACACATGAACAAGTAGCCCTAACACTTTCTGATGAATAATAGTGAACTGCTCGCCATTTCTCTTTATCAACAGTTATCAAACCCACCCTGTACCTTGTGATGTCGGGTACCTTACTCAATGGTTATGTGTAAACAACTAACACTAGCATTCCATTCTTTCTTGAAGATCTCAAACAAACTACGAGTATAGCATTCCCCGGCTCTTACTTAAATCGGATGATTAGATGATAAGACTGCTCTTGAATTCATGGTCTTAAAATCTTCATCTTCCTCAGCATACCTTCGATTATAAACTGCTTTGTCATATTTCACAACAAACTCATTCAACATGGTATTAAAATTCACATACCCGTCAAAAAATGAGTGTATGCTTTCACTTCGTCCACTCGTGGTCATGCCAGCAAAAAAGGCTTTGCCCAATGTGCACGTAGGTTGTACATATTTTGAATCCACCAATTTTCTTTTAACTCATACTTGTCATTCAAATCCACCCAACTAGCCTCAAAATCTTCAACAGTCTGACTTTTTATCCAGTTTCTATGGGCTTCATGAAAGTCATCGTAACGGGATCGCAATGGTTGTAGATGCTCCATGACGTGCTTCTTAATGTGCCATGCGCAAAAACGATGTCGCGTATTTGGAAACACTTTTGCAATTGCATTTCTCATTGCTCCATCTTGGTCAGTGATGATTGCAGTCGGGGGCCTCTCAAACATGCAACGCAGAAAATGCTCAAACAACCACACAAATGTTGCCTCTGTCTCATCCTCCAACAATGCAGTTCCAAACAATACAGACTGCCGGTGGTGGTTTACTCCAACAATTAGAGCAAATGGCAGCCTAAATTTTTTAGTCATGTAAGTCACATCAAATACAATAACATCAAAAAACTGTTCATATGATGCCCTTGACCTTCCGTTAGCCCAAAAAACACTTCTAAGATAACCATCCATAGCTAAATCCACAGCAAAATAATAATTGTCATCCAACGTGGCTTTCTCTCTTGAAAAATTTTAATAATCCCATAACATTCTTTCCCCATATTATTTTTTCTTTCGATGCGTATAATGCTAGAACATTGTCTTGGAGTTACGTCAGCTTCTTCGATGGGCTTCATCACATTCACAACCCTAGTAATCTGAGAAGCTTTCAGGCCCTCGTGGTTAAGGTCAAACACTAGAGACTTACATACGTTTGTACGATGGCACTTACTATGATAACGATGCTTGATTACCTTTGATGGAGTTGTAGTGAGAGGATGGTTATGGACATCTTGGAACTTGTCGACCACCCACACTCCAAGCTTCTTTGACAAAGTAACTTGGATCATCGCTTTGCAACCAGTTCTCAAGTCCCTACGCCTTTTTTCATTCACATTCGGTCTCTTGTCATCCAGTTTCTTGAAGCCCTCCTTATTGCAAACAAATTGCCTTCTAAAAATTGCACCTGTGGCCCTAATCTTGTGCGCATTGTGTTTCCGAGTACCAAAACAATTTAAAAGAGCATATTGATTGTAGAACTCATATGCCGCTTCCAGCGTATCAAATATTTTTCCATCTATCTGTTGACTATCAAAATTGTCAAAATTTTCATAGTCCACGTTCTCTCCAGGCATTCTAACTTCATTATCACATTGGGAAAGATCACAAACATCATCTACCCTAAGTTCATCACGAGCATGAGTATCCGGAATAGCATAATCAGTCAAGCTATAAGGTACTGCTTGGCTCATTAGCGTTACTGGAAGCATTGACTCCTTAACGAACTTCTTAGTGGCTTCGGATACATCAAGCACTCCACCTATTCACAACAGCACGTCGTCAACTTAATCCGTCAGAACACAAACAGGGATTGTGCTGCTTGGCTCTTTGAAGTGGCCGGCGGCAGTGCTGGGTTTCTATAAAGAGGCGATGGCTTATGATGGTGGGCGTGGGGGTCGTGGGAAGAAGAAGCCTGTTCCAACGATGGTGGCTACGGTGGCTTGTGACGGTGGAAGGTGGAAGACGAGTTTCTGCTTTGGAGAAGATGGGTGTGATGGTGCAGGCTGCGGTGGCTTGTGACGGTGTTTCTGTGGTTTTGGCAATGTACTGTTGCGGCAGCAGGATGAGTCTTGGTGGGCATGATGGTGGCCGGATTGGTAATGGTCACCGGCGTAGGAAGGTTGGGCAGTGGTGTTTCTTGTAATGTCGCGGCATCAGATGGGTCTCGGTGGGCGTGATGGTGGTCGAGATTGGTGACGGTATCCGGGATTGGTGATGGTGGCTGTGATTGATGATGGTGGCCGGTAAAGAAAGGTTGGGGCGGTGATTGGGGAAGGTTGGGCAACGGTGCTAGCCGCTAGGGCCTGTAACAGATAGACATGGAGGAGAAAAGGTGGGGTAGGGGATGGTGGGGGGGGGAAAAAAGAGAGAAAAAAAAATGACTGACATCTAACCTCATTTTTTAAAAGAAACTACGTAGTTTTTGCCGCTAGCCTCACGCAAGTTGAGTGAGGCTAACCTTATATTCGCTTTCCCGTATATAGGGGAAAGCGAATATGAGGTAGCAACTAAAACGGCGTAGTTTTGGATAAAAAAAGCATAATCTATCTTTTTTCTCTCTCTCCCTTCTCACAGTTTTTCTGTTTTCCATCTCTCTGTCGCCAGTCGGCCCTAACATGATACTGCCACCCGCCACCAGCCAGCACCCCATTATCATAAGCCACCACCCACCACACCTACCATCACAAACCACCAAAACCATATAGATATCGAAACCCACCATTGACGGTTTCCCCCCGTAACATCACAGAACCAACCATCACAACCTTATCTGATTATCGACCTCTGCCACAGGCCAACCTCCATTGCCGGCGACCTTCACAAACCTTTGACGCAGATCATCTACCACCCTCCCCATCACAAAACATTGCCATCATAAAGAAACCCACGCATGTTGGCTCAATACCCCCGACACATCAAAGGACCAATCAAGCTCAAAATTCATCTAGGATTAATACCCAAATCAAGTTTAATTTATTTCTCTGTTCATGTTTGTCTACAAGTTTACATTACAAATTCGATTGAATTTCACCCACAAGCAGACTTTGCGCCGCCACCATATATATATATATATATGTATATATATATATATATATATATATATATATATATATATATATATATATATATATATATATGTATACAATATATATATATATGTATACAATATATATATATATATATGTATATGTATATGTATATGTATGTATATGTCTATGTAAATGTATACATATACATATACATATATATATATGTATATATATATACATCTATATATACATATATATATATGTATATGTATACATGTATATGTATACATATACATATATATATATATATGTATACATACATATATATATACATATATATGTATGTACATATATACATATATATATACATATCTATATATACATATATATAGATACATATATATATACATATATATATATACATATATATATACATATATATATATACATATATATATATATACATATATATATATACATATATATATATATATATATATATACACATATATATATATATATATATACATATATATATATATATCTATATATATATATATATATATATATATATATATATATATATATACATATATATATATATATATGGTGGCGGCGCAAAGTCTGCTTGTGGGTGAAATTCAATCGAATTTGTAATGTAAACTTGTAGACAAACATGAACAGAGAAATAAATTAAACTTGATTTGGGTATTAATCCTAGATGAATTTTGAGCTTGATTGGTCCTTTGATGTGTCGGGGGTATTGAGCCAACATGCGTGGGTTTCTGTATGATGGCAATGGTTTGTGATGGGGAGGGTGGTAGATGATCTGTGTCAAAGGTTTGTGAAGGTCGCCGACAATGGAGGTTGGCCTGTGGCAGAGGTCTATAATCAGATAAGGTGGTGATGGTTGGTTCTGTGATGTTACGGGGGGAAACCGTCAATGGTGGGTTTCGATATCTCTATGGTTTTGGTGGTTTTTGATGGTAGGTGTGGTGGGTGGTGGCTTGTGATAATGGGGTGCTGGCTGGTGGCGGGTGGCGGTATCATGTTAGGGCCGACTCGCGACAGAGAGATGGAAAACAGAAAAACTGTGAGAAGGGAGAGAGAGAAAAAAGATAGATTATGCTTTTTTTATCCAAAACTACGCCGTTTTAGTTGCTAGCCTCACGCAACTTGCGTGAGGCTAGCCTCATATTCGCTATCCCCATATATATATATATATATATATATATATATATATATATATGGGAGCTGATCCGTTGAGAGCGTGGGCAAAATAGGAGATCTTGCAAACGCGATCTGGCCGTCCATCCTGAAAGATGGACCGCCCAGATCGCGCCTTTTTCAAATACTGTCAGTCGTCCGCGACACTATATCGCGGACGGATTTTTTTACCTTTTTGCCCCTCCGCCCCGTCCGCTAAACAGTATCGCGGACGGACTTTTTTTTAGTTTTTTTAAGCTCGTCCGCTACATAATGTAGCGGACTAATTTTTTTGACAAAAATGACAGTATGTTACGTCCGCTACATTATGTAGCGGACGAGTAGACAGAGACTACTCTTTCTTTCTCTTTCTCTTTTTCGGTCCTTTCTCTCACTGCTCACGCATCATTTTCGGTCCTTTCTCTCACTGCTCACGCACCACTTCCGTTGCCTACTTCTGCCAGCCATGCCCCATTTTCCATTTTGATCAACGAAGGCGAAAACCCACTCTTTCACCTCACAACTTTCCAGTTCTTGCCATTTTCTGGGGAAAAAAAGAACTCGTCTTGTCCGGCCGGATTCTTCAGTCCACCACGTAACCTCCCAATTGAGCCATCGTTTTTCAAAAGTAACCGTAACTTCTGGATCCTCGTCGGCGTTCTCGTCCGCAATATAAGGGATCTCGACGAGCTTCTCGGCCTTTAAGAGCGAGTTGCCGGCGGCATCTTGGCACAGTTTGGGTCTCAGTTTTTGAAAGCCCAAAATGGGGTTGCCACAGCAGGTGGATTGCTGCCGGAAGCGGAGCTACCGTCCTCGGTCGTCGCCGGAAGCGGAGCTGCCTTCCTCCGTCGTCGCCGGAAGCGGAGCTGCCGTCCTCGGTCCTCGGTCGTCGCCGGAAGCGGAGTTGCCTTCCTCGGCCGTCGCCGGAAGCGGAGCTGCCTTCATCGGCCACTGCTCCTCCCTGGAGAAGCTCTCCGTCAAGCGCCTCCGAGGGAGCAACGACGGCGGCGGCGCTGCGGAGCTGATCAGTCCCGGCGCGTCAGTCCCGGCGCGACGGCATCCTCTCCGTCAAGGCTCAGCAGCTGCATCCTCTCCGACAGCATCCTCTCCGACGGCTATAATAGCCTTTGCATTTTCTGATGGGAATTCTGCCGCAGGAGTAACATCCCACAACTTGTCCCTGATAGATCAAGGAGGATTTTCATGAGAAAGAGAAAGAGACATGAGCATTTGACGAGGGAAGAGAGAGAAATAAAAACATGTCAGACAAAGAGTCAGAAAAAATGAGAGAGAAATGGAAAAAAGGCACTGCCTACTCGTCCGCTACATAATGTAGCGGACGAGAGCTGAAGGGTATATTTTCAAAAAATAGTCCGCTACATAATGTAGCGGACGTACTTTAAAAAAACGTAAAAAAAAGAGACGTCCGCTACACTGTATAGCGGATGCCTTTTTTGCTGTCGCGTGTCAGAACTTGAATGCTGTCCGGGAAACAGTGTAGCGGACGGGGCAGAGGGGCAAAATGGTAAAAAAACCTGTCCGCCATACAATATGGCGGACGACTGACAGTATTCGAAAAAGGCGCGATCTGGACCATCCATCTTTCGGGATGGATGGCCAGATCGCGTTTGCAAGATCTCCTATTTTGCCCACGCTCTCAACGGATCAGCTCCCTATATATATATATATATATATATATATATATATATATATGTGTGTGTGTGTGTGTATACATATATGTATGTATGTATATATACATACATGTATATATATATATGCATGTATATATATATATATATGTGTGTGTGTGTGTGTGTGTGTGTGTGTGTATACATATATGTATGTATATATACATATACATATACATACATATATATATATATATATATATATATATATATATATATATATATATATATATGTGTGTGTGTGTGTGTGTGTATATATACATATACACACACACACATATACACACACACACACACACACACATATATATACACATATATATATACGTATATATACATATATGTATATATATGTATATGTGTATATATATGGGAGCTGATCCGTTGAGAGCGTGGGCAAAATAGGAGAAGTTGCAAACGCGATCTGACCGTCCATCCCGAAAGATGGACGGTCCAAATCGCGCCTTTTTCGAATACTGTCAGTCGTCCGCGATACAGTATAGCGGACGGACTTTTTTACCTTTTTGCCCTCTGACCCGTCCGCTATACTGTATCGCGGACGGTCCAAATTTTTTTTTTACGTTTTTTTTAAGTTCGTCCGCTACATAATGTAGCGGACGATTTTTTTACAAAAATAGCCTCCTGTTCCATCCGCTACATTATGTAGCGGAGGAGTAGGCAGGCACACATTTGCTGTGGGCATGATTTGCTGAAGGGCCCCACCCTTTGTCCTTTCCCCCCATTCTTCTTCTTCTTTTGTTCTCCAGAAACCATTCTTCTTCTTCTTCTTTTGTTCTCCAGAAACATACCCACGTAAAGATGGGCCACCCCATTGTCCTTTCCCCTCATTCTTCTTCTTCTTTACACAGGCACCCATTTACAAATCCAATGTCACATTCCATACTTACTACACACTACACCATTTTGTAACTCTCTAATATACACATACATATACTCATATGCATATAACCAATTTCTCCAACTCCCACAGCTAGACCCATCATCTTCTCCTTCATTCACTAAATTTTTGTTTCCCTCCAAGCTACTGCCCTTGCTTCATTTTTCTTTCCAAAGCATAATCTTCTCAAACCCAAGTCACAGCAAAGCAGCCACTGCCTCACGGCAATGGCTTGTTATTGTCCAATCTACACACACTGCCTCACGGCAGTGGGTCCTTTTCCTGTCAACAGCATACTTGACAGCCTCCCCAAGGCTGTTTCTCTCCAACCTTTTGGCTCCGATACACTTACGCAAGGTCCCCGTACCCAGCCGCACTCCACCACGGCTGCCATCACTCCACGGCCTCACCATGCATCAACATGACACGGCTGAAATTCAGCCTTCCCTTACCCATGCATACTATTTACATTATGTGTTACATCCAGAACCCATAAAAGAAATCATGGTGAGAGAAAAGAGAGAGAAAGCGTCATAAATTGATGAGAGATAGAGAGAGAGAGAGAGGAAATAGAGTGTGTCAGAAATTGACGAGACAAATGAGAGAGAGAGAGAGAGAGAGAGAAACATGTCAGAATTTTAATGAGAGAAAGGACTGGAAAAAAAATAGTGTCTGCCTACTCCTCCGCTACATCATGTAGCGGATGGAACATGAGGGTATTTTTGTCAAAAAATCGTCCCCTACATTATGTAGCGGACGAACTTAAAAAAAACGTAAAAAAAATTTTTGGACCGTCCGCGATACAGTATAGCGGACGGGTCAGAGGGCAAAAAGGTAAAAAAGTCCGTCCGCTATACTGTATCGCGGACGACTGACAGTATTCGAAAAAGGCGCGATTTGGACCGTCCATCTTTCGGGATGGACGGTCATATGTATATACATACATATACATATGTATGTATATGTATGTATATGTATATGTATGTATATATATATATATATGTATATATATATATATATGTATATATATATATATACATATACATATACATACATATAGATATACATACATATACATATACATACACATACATATACACATGTACATATATATACATACATATATATATATATATATGTATGTACATACATACATACATACATACATATATATATATATACATACATATATATATATATACATATATATATATATATATATATATATATATATATATATATATATATATATATACAATATATATATATATATATATGTGTGTGTGTGTGTGTGTATACATATCTGTATGTATGTATATATACATACATGTATATATATACATATATATACATATATATATATATATATATATGTGTGTGTGTGTGTGTGTGTGTGTGTGTGTGTGTATACATATATATGTGTATATATATATATACATATACATACATATATATATATATGTGTGTGTGTGTGTGTATGTATGTATATATAAATATATATATATATGTGTGTGTGTGTGTATATACATATACATACATACACACACACACACACATATATATATATATATATATATGTATGTATATGTATATGTATGTATATGTATATGTATATATATATATATATACATATACATATACATATACATATACATACATATATGTATATGTATATACATATACATATACATATACAAATATATGTATATGTATATGTATGTATATGTATATGTATATATATATATATATACATGGTCTAGTACTATTATGCTTGGTCTAATATTAGTTTTAAATAATTCTACTTTCTTTTTACTAAGGATTAAACCATGTTTGTCAAAAAGTTTAAAAACTAAGTCTAAATGGGAAAGATGTTCAGTCTCATTTTTACTACAGACTAATATGTCATCTATGTATACGCAAATCAATCTGCTAGTACTAGACCTAGTAATCCTACGTATTACTGTTCTTACACTGAAGACAATGAACAATATCAGGCACATGCTAGACAATTTAATGCTTTTTATACTGCTTTAGATATTGTTAATTCCACAAACACAAGTCTTAAATATTTTCTAGACACCGGTAGACATAGAATAGTTAGATATCCGCTTAAAGCATATTTCAATTACTCTACTGTATTAGATTTTTATACAGATAGAATGAATGACTATTTAGAAAGACTTCTAAGATATCGAATAGATTTATTAGATCAAGAAAATAACAATAGATATTCTTCTATGCATAATCAACAGATATTAAGGTAGAAGATGAAGAGAATGTATAGTTACCAAGACTTTGATATCTTAAAAGACTTAGACATAAAAATTCTAAATCAATCCATAGGATCTACATTTATAGGACAAGGCTTAAGTATAGAACAATTACAAAAATTCTTAAGTATTACTGAAAATGAAGACAATTTAGATATATTTAATCAACCAGAATACATTATAGAACCTAATTTAGATTTTACTATTCCAGACAGCTTAAAAGATCTAAATGTAAGCAGCCTTAATCCTTCACATATAACTCCAAGCATAGACAGAACAGAACCTGTAAAAAATTACAAGACAGAATTAGATTATAAAATAAACACTGCTATACTAGAAATAGAACAGATTAGAATGGAACACAAGACTCTATATGAACAAAACATATTGCTAGAAACAGAAATGGAAACTATAATAGATTCTCTAGAAGATGACTTAGAACCTAGAGAATTAGAACAGATACAAGTAGATCTAGAACAATTGGAAACAAGTTCTATAGACACTCAAATCACAACAAACAATGTTAAGTATAATCTAATGAATGAAGTACCCTATTTCCTGATGGAAGAAGGAGAAACTTCAGGCACTACTAATAATAGAAATAATGATGGAGGTAGATTTTATACCACTCAACGCAATGAAAGACCACGTTATCCTTATGGCAATATACCAAGAAGAAGTGTAGACATAGAACACAATAGATCAGATAGACCTAATTATAAACCTAGAGGTAAAAGGCATCCATTAGAACAAAACTTTAAAATTCAAAAGGCATCAGATCCGTTTATTTTAAATATAACAGCAGTAGATCCTCAACAAAGAAACAATTATATACAAGTATGGAAAGATGCAGTTGTAGCAAACTTTATAACTAAACAATCTGACAATTTAGAAACAGGCGAAGAAATGATAAGGTATATGATACAGTTTTTAGGACCAATAGCTAAGGCTAATTTTGAAGAATGGCAAAAAACTTATCCAGATGATTTAAAACAAATGGCAGATTTAGGACCTAATCCATATAATTTTGTTAACACTATACAATTAATTTTAACAGGTAGAAATCCTAATACAGGAGATACCTTAATACAAACAGAAGCAGCTAGAAAATTAGAACAAGTACATTTATATAGCTGGCATAACATAAAACCTTTTATGCAAGAATACTATTACTTTGCTTCACAAAGTGGTAATATTTATAAACCAGCTGTTATAGACAAATTTCTAAACAAATTACCAGGCGCTTTAGGAAGAGAAATATATGAGACAATTAAAAAGCTTAACGCTACATATACACCTTCTTTAGGCACAGTTTTTGAATATGTTATAGAAATATTAGTATCTAAATGCACTAATATACAAATAGCTAGACAATTAAAGAATGAAACTAGTTTTTGTAAAGAAATATACACTCCACAACATTATGGTCAAGAAGAATCTAGACCAAAATATAATAAGAAGACCCATAGAAAGTATAGGCAACCTAGAAAGAATTATTATTTAAGAAAAAGTAAAGCTAGAAAACCTTTCTTAAATCCTAAACATGTTAGGAAATATGATACTAGGAGAATATACAAAAATAAAATTACTTGTTACTCCTGTGGAGAACCAGACCATTTAAGTTCTAATTGCCCTAGAAGACATAACAATAATAATTTTAAAGCAATGATAGTTAACAATACAAATGAAGACCTATTAGAAGTAGATGAAACACTTAGTGATACTGAAAGTATATACAGTATTAAATCAATAGAAGAATACATAGAAGACAATCTTTCTATAAGTAGTGATGAAGAGGAAGAAAACTTTCCAATAGAAACAACAGACCAACTAGATACATTTATAAACTCTCTAAAGAATACAGAAATATACAATTTTATGTTTAAACCTTTAGCTGACAAACTAGCATTAGAAGAAGACTGTATACATCAATGGCAAATAGGTAAAGGTATAGACACAACACCTTGCTATATATGTAATTGGTTTCCTGCAATTAGAGTTAGATGCAAATGTAATATATGTCATATAGAAGCATGTGTAAAATGCATAAAACAAAAATATAACATAGAAATTACAAAAACAATAGAACAAAAAACATATACAGACACTTATTATGATAAAAATGTTAATAGAAGATTAGAATTCTTAGAACAAAAGGTGATTCAGATAGAAGAAACCTTAAAGCAAAGAAATGAAGATGAATTAATCATAGGAAATAATAAGCAATTAATTCAACAGATACAAAAAGACTTTAAAATAGAAAAATTCTGCACTAAGGCAAGATTTAATAATCTTATAACTACCAGAGTGCAAATAAGACATTATAATAAATTAACAGAAACAAATGCAATAATAGACACAGGTTGCACTATAACTGTTATAGATCCAAGCTTAGTTAATAAATCACATATTAAGACATTTGAAGAACCCTTAATTGGTGTAGGATTTACAGGCAATCCCATTAAATATTCTGAATATATTACGAATGCAGCGATTACCTTTCTCACACCATGTAATACACAAAGTAAACCCTATTTTCTAAAACAAGCTTTTTGTACACCTGTCCCACATTCTGAAGGCAAAATCATTTTAGGAATAAATTTTCTAATAAATGAAAACAATACTTTAACTATTACTAAAGATTTTATTCAGATAGCACAGAATGTTACACATACACCTATTAATATAGACACTCCATCAGAGTACGCTCAGAAGCGTGGTGGGGAATATGCTAATATTAAAGGAAAAAATAAAATATGTGAAGACTGTAGTAATGGTAAGACAAATTGCTGTTTAACCAATATAGACATAGGAAATGAATATTTGGTAAAAATAGAAGACATAACAGAAAATGAAAACAGCATAGATGATAACATAGATTTAGACATTTATAGTCTAGATAAAATAAGTTATAATCTAATAAGTTACTTTAATAATAAATATGATATTCTTAGAGCTATAGATAGACTCCCCTTTATTGGAGAAGATCCTATCAAAAGATGGGATTTAAATCAGATATATTGTAAACTTGACCTTATAAACCCTGACTATATTGTCAAGACAGCTAATATAGAAGCAAGTAGTTTAGACACTGATGATTTTAAAATGCACATAAAAGATCTATCAGATTTAAAAGTAATTAGACCAAGCAATAGTCCCCATAGATCGGCAGCTTTTATAGTTAGAAACCATGCAGAGATACTTAGAGGAAAAAGTAGAATGGTAATAAATTATAAAAGGCTTAATGACAATATAAAAGATGATAGTTATAATATACCTAATAAGACATTCCTTTTAAGCAAAATACAAGACAAGAAAATATTTAGCAAATTTGACTGCAAATCTGGGTTTTATCAAATCAAGATGTGGCCAGAAGACGTTAAATGGACAGCATTTACTACACCAGAAGGCTTATATGAATGGTTAGTCATGCCTTTTGGTCTTAAGACAGCCCCTAGTATCTTCCAACGTAAGATGGATGATATTTTTAGGCCTTATAATAATTTTATCTTAGTATACATAGATGACATATTAGTCTGTAGTAAAAATGAGACTGAACATCTTTCCCATTTAGACTTAGTTTTTAAACTTTTTGACAAACATGGTTTAATCCTTAGTAAAAAGAAAGTAGAATTATTTAAAACTAATATTAAGTTTTTAGGAATGGAAATAGGTAATGGCAAAATAAAACTACAAGAACATATAGCTAAGAAGATTTTAGATTTTCCAGACAAATTAGAAGGTTTAAAACAAATCCAGGCATTTTTAGGCTTAATAAATCAAGCTAGAATGTATTTTAAAGACCTTAGTAAATTAATAGGTCCTTTATACAATAAGACTAGAAAAAATGGACAAAGGCATTTTAACTCAGAAGACATTAGGTTAGTTAAAACTATAAAAGAGAAAGTTAAAAAATTACCAGACTTATATTTACCCCTAGACTCTGAGTATCTAATAGTACAGACAGATGGATGTAAAGACGGTTGGGGAGCAGTCTTATACTGTAAACCAAATAAATACAGAAACAAGAAAGAAGAAAGAATATGTAGATATGCTAGCGGAAAATACAAAGAAAGCAATCAGTATTTAACAAGCTTAGATTATGAATTACTAGCTATAGTTTATGCATTAGAACATTTTAAAGCACTTTTAATATCTAAGCATGAATTTTGTATTAGAACAGACTGTGAGGCCATAGTTAGGTATAACAAAAATAAAGACGCCAGATACACTAATAGGTGGTTAAAATTTATGACCTCTTTAAGCAATTATAGAATAGATAAAATAGAATGGCAACACATTAAAGGAGTAGATAACTCTATTGCTGATTTATTATCTAGAAAAATTCTATCTTGAGATAACATCAGACAAATAGACAGACTTTTATCTTATACAATTTTATAGAACCAGACAATCTTTTATTTTGCAGATGGCATCTTCTTCAGCATCTTCAACCGCACAGACAAGACAAAACCAGACTAACCAGGCAAACCCTGTTTTTCCAACTCAATTTATCAGCTATATTGATAATTTTGGCCGAAACAGGATCAATTATAATGGCAATAATTTAGAAGTTTTACATGCAGGCTCTAGATTTCAGGTAAAAGATCACAAAATTGGTCCTTTCCCTGTGGATCAGAGAACCCTCCTAGATAATTTATGGCAATCCTTTATTAAAAAAGACAATGGGTGGTTTGTCAATACTGTTAACGCTTTGGCAAACTATTTTCATAAAATTAGAGACTCTAAAAAATATAATTTCTATTGTGTTTTTAAAGGCACTATTCCAGGCATTTATAAAAGTTATCCTGAGGCTATGGTAGGCGGAGTAGGAAATGTAAAAGATCCTTGGTACAAAGGAACTATAACATTTCAAGAAGCTACCACTCTTATGCAGACACATTATGGCCCTAATTATTATATTAGTCCAGATTGTCAAGACAGATCTCTTTCAGACACTTTAGCAGACTGTGATAATTGTTGTACGTTAATTAGACATCATAATATTTTAAATTCGAGAATAGACCATTTACTTTTAGAAAAATCGCAATTTGACAGACAAGTAGCTCAGCTTAAAGCACAAATACAAGTTTTAGAATTAGAGGCAAATGACTGGAAACAGAGGTACACTACTCTCCTTTCCTCCAAGCAACAGGCAAGCAAACCCAGTGTTTCGGGTAATAAAGGAACACCTAGTCCAGATTCACAGGCTTCTGGTAAAGACAAATCAAGTCCTGTTACAGTTGGTAATTTACTTAAAATTACTGAAAAACCCATGTGCTCGGGAGAAAAGGCACCTAGTCCAGTATCACAGGCTACTGGTAAAGACTCCTCAAGTCCTGATATAGTTGGTGTTTTACTCAAAAACACTGAAAATCCTTTGAATATGGGAGAACATATTCCTAGTCCAGTCCAACAGGTGACTGGTAAAGACTCATCAAATCCTGAGACCCCTGTCCATTTGGGAAAAATGGAATTAAGAAAATTAAAAAGTAAGAAGGCAAAAAGACAAGCCATGGCAATTCAAAACCAAGTGGCTAAAGTTTTGGCAGAACTCGTTAACAAAACACTGACAGGCAAGGCAGAGACATCTACGAGCAATTTTGAAGACTCTATCTTTCAAGATGCTCAGAGACAGAGCCCTAGCATCATTTCTTCCTCCAGTGATTCATCGGAAAAGACAGAAGACCAGACACAGGAAGATTCTAGTGAAAGGCCCCATAAAAAATAAACAGACAACTATAAAAGGAGATTCCTTTAAAAGAAAGGAAAGGCACGGACTGCATTACTGACCGACAAGGCATCTCTCCTTTTTAGAAAACGACGAAGGGGGGACATGACTCCACCATTATTTTCAGGCCAAAGACTGCATTATTGGCAAGGCATCTATCTTCAAAAACGCATTATCAAGACAGCATGACCCACTCAGTTGAAAAATCTGCCCAAATCCACTTTCAGATCGATAACGTCGGCAGAACAAGACAAAGAAGACTTAACGGCTCAGCATCTTTTAGATTCATAGGCTACTTTTATTAAAAGTTCTTTATCATGTAGTCTAAGAAAGTTTATTTGTAATTTTGTACAGCTGTAAAGTATTAGTCCTTTAGGGTCCTGTAAGTTAGCTTTTCCCTGCCTATATAAACTAAGGCAGAGTTCATTTTAGGTAGACGAGTTTGGAAGTACGAGTGCAAATCTTTTGAAGAGCAATACAATTTTCTCTTTAAAACTTCTCTACTTCATGCAATCTCACTTTTCCTTGTAAATCAAATCAGTTCTTCAACTCAAGTACGCAGCAATCCTTAGTTCAAGTAAGTTACTCTCTAAACTTGTTTAACATTCCGGGGTGAAAACGCTCAATGGCGAAACACATTCTATGAATCGAACAGGAACATTTCTAAGTCTGATATGACTAAAAACATCTTAATAATGTTTTGATTCAAAATCATATGGCATTTACTTGGGAAAGAGAGACTCTTTTAAAAATTTTGTTTTGAAAAATGATTATGCTTACCACTGGTTTACCTAGATCTAAATCGATTATGCTTTTAAAAGAATTGTTAGAGTCTTCTTTATGGGTTTGAAACAATAGTGGGAGCGAGTCATTCAGGGTTATTGCCTAGTGATGGCGTTGAAAGCCCGCAGACTAACGCATGCCCTGAGTTTATAACCTTAAAAGAAAACTTTAATTGTTCAACCCAGCATCCTGAGATTTACTCTAGACTAGACCTACCAGGCATCCTGAAATTTTGAAAAATGAAATCTTCTACATAGACTCTCTCTCTCTCTCTAAGTTTTTGCCCTATCTTTTTTGAATCTTTTCAATATTCCGCTGTGTTTTTATCTATATTATGCTTCGTCCTTAATGGATCACGGTCCAACCGGGGACCCTATCCCTTTTGAATGATTAATCTACGGATACCAGACGTCGATATGCCTTTGGCAGGTCCGCAAGGATTGACGACTGGTTTAACGAAGTAGACTAAATCAGAAAATCTTGGGATTTGTTCTTTCCGGCCAAACCCCCCTCCATTTTGGTATCAGAGCCAGACCTTCCTTGGCTTTGAAGAAATGTTCACTTATTAAAGGAGAATGTTAAGTAGTCAAAGAGCAAGTAACCCCATTTATCAATCATCATGGATGAACTACTTGCAAATCAATCTGCTAGTACTAGACCTAGTAATCCTACGTATTACTGTTCTTACACTGAAGACAATGAACAATATCAGGCACATGCTAGACAATTTAATGCTTTTTATACTGCTTTAGATATTGTTAATTCCACAAACACAAGTCTTAAATATTTTCTAGACACCGGTAGACATAGAATAGTTAGATATCCTCTTAAAGCATATTTCAATTACTCTACTGTATTAGATTTTTATACAGATAGAATGAATGACTATTTAGAAAGACTTCTAAGATATCGAATAGATTTATTAGATCAAGAAAATAACAATAGATATTCTTCTATGCATAATCACCAGATATTAAGGTAGAAGATGAAGAGAATGTATAATTACCAAGACTTTGATATCTTAAAAGACTTAGACATAAAAATTCTAAATCAATCCATAGGATCTACATTTATAGGACAAGGCTTAAGTATAGAACAATTACAAAAATTCTTAAGTATTACTGAAAATGAAGACAATTTAGATATATTTAATCAACCAGAATACATTATAGAACCTAATTTAGATTTTACTATTCCAGACAGCTTAAAAGATCTAAATGTAAGCAGCCTTAATCCTTCACATATAACTCCAAGCATAGACAGAACAGAACCTGTAAAAAATTACAAGACAGAATTAGATTATAAAATAAACACTGCTATACTAGAAATAGAACAGATTAGAATGGAACATAAGACTCTATATGAACAAAACATATTGCTAGAAACAGAAATGGAAACTATAATAGATTCTCTAGAAGATGACTTAGAACCTAAAAAATTAGAACAAATACAGGTAGATCTAGAACAATTAGAAACAAGTTCTATAGATACTCAAATCACAACAAACAATGTTAAGTATAATCTAATGAATGAAGTACCCTATTTCCTGATGGAAGAAGGAGAAACTTCAGGCACTACTAATAATAGAAATAATGATGGAGGTAGATTTTATACCACTCAACGCAATGAAAGACCACGTTATCCTTATGGCAATATACCAAGAAGAAGTGTAGACATAGAACACAATAGATCAGATAGACCTAATTATAAACCTAGAGGTAAAAGGCATCCATTAGAACAAAACTTTAAAATTCAAAAGGCATCAGATCCGTTTATTTTAAATATAACAGCAGTAGATCCTCAACAAAGAAACAATTATATACAAGTATGGAAAGATGCAGTTGTAGCAAACTTTATAACTAAACAATCTGACAATTTAGAAACAGGCGAAGAAATGATAAGGTATATGATACAGTTTTTAGGACCAATAGCTAAGGCTAATTTTGAAGAATGGCAAAAAACTTATCCAGATGATTTAAAACAAATGGCAGACTTAGGACCTAATCCATATAATTTTGTTAACACTATACAATTAATTTTAACAGGTAGAAATCCTAATACAGGAGATACCTTAATACAAACAGAAGCAGCTAGAAAATTAGAACAAGTACATTTATATAGCTGGCATAACATAAAACCTTTTATGCAAGAATACTATTACTTTGCTTCACAAAGTGGTAATATTTATAAACCAGCTGTTATAGACAAATTTCTAAACAAATTACCAGGCGCTTTAGGAAGAGAAATATATGAGACAATTAAAAAGCTTAACGCTACATATACACCTTCTTTAGGCACAGTTTTTGAATATGTTATAGAAATATTAGTATCTAAATGCACTAATATACAAATAGCTAGACAATTAAAGAATGAAACTAGTTTTTGTAAAGAAATATACACTCCACAACATTATGGTCAAGAAGAATCTAGACCAAAATATAATAAGAAGCCCCATAGAAAGTATAGGCAACCTAGAAAGAATTATTATTTAAGAAAAAGTAAAGCTAGAAAACCTTTCTTAAATCCTAAACATGTTAGGAAATATGATACTAGGAGAATATACAAAAATAAAATTACTTGTTACTCCTGTGGAGAACCAGACCATTTAAGTTCTAATTGCCCTAGAAGACATAACAATAATAATTTTAAAGCAATGATAGTTAACAATACAAATGAAGACCTATTAGAAGTAGATGAAACACTTAGTGATACTGAAAGTATATACAGTATTAAATAAATAGAAGAATACATAGAAGACAATCTTTCTATAAGTAGTGATGAAGAGGAAGAAAACTTTCCAATAGAAACAACAGACCAACTAGATACATTTATAAACTCTCTAAAGAATACAGAAATATACAATTTTATGTTTAAACCTTTAGCTGACAAACTAGCATTAGAAGAAGACTGTATACATCAATGGCAAATAGGTAAAGGTATAGACACAACACCTTGCTATATATGTAATTGGTTTCCTGCAATTAGAGTTAGATGCAAATGTAATATATGTCATATAGAAGCATGTGTAAAATGCATAAAACAAAAATATAACATAGAAATTACAAAAACAATAGAACAAAAAACATATACAGACACTTATTATGATAAAAATGTTAATAGAAGATTAGAATTCTTAGAACAAAAGGTGATTCAGATAGAAGAAACCTTAAAGCAAAGAAATGAAGATGAATTAATCATAGGAAATAATAAGCAATTAATTCAACAGATACAAAAAGACTTTAAAATAGAAAAATTCTGCACTAAGGCAAGATTTAATAATCTTATAACTACCAGAGTGCAAATAAGACATTATAATAAATTAACAGAAACAAATGCAATAATAGACACAGGTTGCACTATAACTGTTATAGATCCAAGCTTAGTTAATAAATCACATATTAAGACATTTGAAGAACCCCTAATTGGTGTAGGATTTACAGGCAATCCCATTAAATATTCTGAATATATTACGAATGCAGCGATTACCTTTCTCACACCATGTAATACACAAAGTAAACCCTATTTTCTAAAACAAGCTTTTTGTACACATGTCCCACATTCTGAAGGCAAAATCATTTTAGGAATAAATTTTCTAATAAATGAAAACAATACTTTAACTATTACTAAAGATTTTATTCAGATAGCACAGAATGTTACACATACACCTATTAATATAGACACTCCATCAGAGTACGCTCAGAAGCGTGGTGGGGAATATGCTAATATTAAAGGAAAAAATAAAATATGTGAAGACTGTAGTAATGGTAAGACAAATTGCTGTTTAACCAATATAGACATAGGAAATGAATATTTGGTAAAAATAGAAGACATAACAGAAAATGAAAACAGCATAGATGATAACATAGATTTAGACATTTATAGTCTAGATAAAATAAGTTATAATCTAATAAATTACTTTAATAATAAATATGATATTCTTAGAGCTATAGATAGACTCCCCTTTATTGGAGAAGATCCTATCAAAAGATGGGATTTAAATCAGATATATTGTAAACTTGACCTTATAAACCCTGACTATATTGTCAAGACAGCTAATATAGAAGCAAGTAGTTTAGACACTGATGATTTTAAAATGCACATAAAAGATCTATCAGATTTAAAAGTAATTAGACCAAGCAATAGTCCCCATAGATCGGCAGCTTTTATAGTTAGAAACCATGCAGAGATACTTAGAGGAAAAAGTAGAATGGTAATAAATTATAAAAGGCTTAATGACAATATAAAAGATGATAGTTATAATATACCTAATAAGACATTCCTTTTAAGCAAAATACAAGACAAGAAAATATTTAGCAAATTTGACTGCAAATCTGGGTTTTATCAAATCAAGATGTGGCCAGAAGACGTTAAATGGACAGCATTTACTACACCAGAAGGCTTATATGAATGGTTAGTCATGCCTTTTGGTCTTAAGACAGCCCCTAGTATCTTCCAACGTAAGATGGATGATATTTTTAGGCCTTATAATAATTTTATCTTAGTATACATAGATGACATATTAGTCTGTAGTAAAAATGAGACTGAACATCTTTCCCATTTAGACTTAGTTTTTAAACTTTTTGACAAACATGGTTTAATCCTTAGTAAAAAGAAAGTAGAATTATTTAAAACTAATATTAAGTTTTTAGGAATGGAAATAGGTAATGGCAAAATAAAACTACAAGAACATATAGCTAATTAAAATGCACATAAAAGATCTATCCGATTTAAAAGTGATTAGACCAAGCAATAGTCCCCATAGATCGNCAGCTTTTATAGTTAGAAACCATGCAGAGATACTGAGAGGAAAAAGTAGATTTAAATATTCTATTTTGTTTGCATTCATCTATATTCCGCTAAAAGAATTGTCTAGATTAGCCAGGGCTTCGTCATCCCATGGATAATCATTATCATCTTCATTGTAATTTAAATAATCTTCATAGTCTAAGTCTGATTCTAACTGTAAACTATTCATATTGTTTATGATTTCTAAAGAGACGTTTGTAGGTACCCTTAAATTGTCGCGAAACACATTCTATGAATCGAACAGGAACATTTCTAAGTCTGATATGACTAAAAACATCTTAATAATGTTTTGATTCAAAATCATATGGCATTTACTTGGGAAAGAGAGACTCTTTTAAAAATTTTGTTTTGAAAAATGATTATGCTTACCACTGGTTTACCTAGATTTAAATCGATTATGCTTTTAAAAGAATTGTTAGAGTCTTCTTTATGGGTTTGAAACAAAAGTGGGAGCGAGTCATTCAGGGTTATTGCCGAGTGATGGCGTTGAAAGCCCGCAGACTAACGCATGCCCTGAGTTTATAACCTTAAAAGAAAACTTTAATTGTTCAACCCAGCATCCTGAGATTTACTCTAGACTAGACCTACCAGGCATCCTGAAATTTTGAAAAATGAAATCTTCTACATAGACTCTCTCTCTCTCTCTAAGTTTTTGCCCTATCTTTTTTGAATCTTTTCAATATTCCGCTGTGTTTTTATCTATATTATGCTTCGTCCTTAATGGATCACGGTCCAACCGGGGACCCTATCCCTTTTGAATGATTAATCTACGGATACCAGACGTCGGTATGCCTTTGGCAGGTCCGCAAGGATTGACGATTGGTTTAACGAAGTAGACTAAATCAGAAAATCTTGGGATTTGTTCTTTCCGGCCAAACCCCCCTCCATTTTGGTATCAGAGCCAGACCTTCCTTGGCTTTGAAGAAATGTTCACTTATTAAAGGAGAATGTTAAGTAGTCAAAGAGCAAGTAACCCCATTTATCAATTATCATGGATGAACTACTTGCAAATCATTCTAAAAAGTAAGAAGGCTATGACCATGTATATATATATATATATATATATATACATGGTCATAGAAGCTAATACTCAGGTAGAAGATCAAGATATCACAGAAGATGAAGAGAATGTATAGTTACCAAGACTTTGATATCTTAAAAGACTTAGACATAAAAATTCTAAATCAATCCATAGGATCTACATTTATAGGACAAGGCTTAAGTATTGAACAATTACAAAAATTCTTAAGTATTACTGAAAATGAAGACAATTTAGATATATTTAATCAACCAGAATACATTATAGAACCTAATTTAGATTTTACTATTCCAGACAGCTTAAAAGATCTAAATGTAAGCAGCCTTAATCCTTCACATATAACTCCAAGCATAGACAGAACAGAGCCTGTAAAAAATTACAAGACAGAATTAGATTATAAAATAAACACTGCTATACTAGAAATAGAACAGATTAGAATGGAACACAAGACTCTATATGAACAAAACATATTGCTAGAAACAGAAATGGAAACTATAATAGATTCTCTAGAAGATGACTTAGAACCTAGAGAATTAGAACAGATACAAGTAGATCTAGAACAATTGGAAACAAGTTCTATAGACACTCAAATCACAACAAACAATGTTAAGTATAATCTAATGAATGAAGTACCCTATTTCCTGATGGAAGAAGGAGAAACTTCAGGCACTACTAATAATAGAAATAATGATGGAGGTAGATTTTATACCACTCAACGCAATGAAAGACCACGTTATCCTTATGGCAATATACCAAGAAGAAGTGTAGACATAGAACACAATAGATCAGATAGACCTAATTATAAACCTAGAGGTAAAAGGCATCCATTAGAACAAAACTTTAAAATTCAAAAGGCATCAGATCCGTTTATTTTAAATATAACAGCAGTAGATCCTCAACAAAGAAACAATTATATACAAGTATGGAAAGATGCAGTTGTAGCAAACTTTATAACTAAACAATCTGACAATTTAGAAACAGGCGAAGAAATGATAAGGTATATGATACAGTTTTTAGGACCAATAGCTAAGGCTAATTTTGAAGAATGGCAAAAAACTTATCCAGATGATTTAAAACAAATGGCAGACCTAGGACGTAATCCATATAATTTTGTTAACACTATACAATTAATTTTAACAGGTAGAAATCCTAATACAGGAGATACCTTAATACAAACAGAAGCAGCTAGAAAATTAGAACAAGTACATTTATATAGCTGGCATAACATAAAACCTTTTATGCAAGAATACTATTACTTTGCTTCACAAAGTGGTAATATTTATAAACCAGCTGTTATAGACAAATTTCTAAACAAATTACCAGGCGCTTTAGGAAGAGAAATATATGAGACAATTAAAAAGCTTAACGCTACATATACACCTTCTTTAGGCACAGTTTTTGAATATGTTATAGAAATATTAGTATCTAAATGCACTAATATACAAATAGCTAGACAATTAAAGAATGAAACTAGTTTTTGTAAAGAAATATACACTCCACAACATTATGGTCAAGAAGAATCTAGACCAAAATATAATAAGAAGCCCCATGGAAAGTATAGGCAACCTAGAAAGAATTATTATTTAAGAAAAAGTAAAGCTAGAAAACCTTTCTTAAATCCTAAACATGTTAGGAAATATGACACTAGGAGAATATACAAAAATAAAATTACTTGTTACTCCTGTGGAGAACCAGACCATTTAAGTTCTAATTGCCCTAGAAGACATAACAATAATAATTTTAAAGCAATGATAGTTAACAATACAAATGAAGACCTATTAGAAGTAGATGAAACACTTAGTGATACTGAAAGTATATACAGTATTAAATCAATAGAAGAATACATAGAAGACAATCTTTCTATAAGTAGTGATGAAGAGGAAGAAAACTTTCCAATAGAAACAACAGACCAACTAGATACATTTATAAACTCTCTAAAGAATACAGAAATATACAATTTTATGTTTAAACCTTTAGCTGACAAACTAGCATTAGAAGAAGACTGTATACATCAATGGCAAATAGGTAAAGGTATAGACACAACACCTTGCTATATATGTAATTGGTTTCCTGCAATTAGAGTTAGATGCAAATGTAATATATGTCATATAGAAGCATGTGTAAAATGCATAAAACAAAAATATAACATAGAAATTACAAAAACAATAGAACAAAAAACATATACAGACACTTATTATGATAAAAATGTTAATAGAAGATTAGAATTCTTAGAACAAAAGGTGATTCAGATAGAAGAAACCTTAAAGCAAAGAAATGAAGATGAATTAATCATAGGAAATAATAAGCAATTAATTCAACAGATACAAAAAGACTTTAAAATAGAAAAATTCTGCACTAAGGCAAGATTTAATAATCTTATAACTACCAGAGTGCAAATAAGACATTATAATAAATTAACTGAAACAAATGCAATAATAGACACAGGTTGCACTATAACTGTTATAGATCCAAGCTTAGTTAATAAATCACATATTAAGACATATGAAGAACCCCTAATTGGTGTAGGATTTACAGGCAATCCCATTAAATATTCTGAATATATTACGAATGCAGCGATTACCTTTCTCACACCATGTAATACACAAAGTAAACCCTATTTTCTAAAACAAGCTTTTTGTACACCTGTCCCACATTCTGAAGGCAAAATCATTTTAGGAATAAATTTTCTAATAAATGAAAACAATACTTTAACTATTACTAAAGATTTTATTCAGATAGCACAGAATGTTACACATACACCTATTAATATAGACACTCCATCAGAGTACGCTCAGAAGCGTGGTGGGGAATATGCTAATATTAAAGGAAAAAATAAAATATGTGAAGACTGTAGTAATGGTAAGACAAATTGCTGTTTAACCAATATAGACATAGGAAATGAATATTTGGTAAAAATAGAAGACATAACAGAAAATGAAAACAGCATAGATGATAACATAGATTTAGACATTTATAGTCTAGATAAAATAAGTTATAATCTAATAAATTACTTTAATAATAAATATGATATTCTTAGAGCTATAGATAGACTCCCCTTTATTGGAGAAGATCCTATCAAAAGATGGGATTTAAATCAGATATATTGTAAACTTGACCTTATAAACCCTGACTATATTGTCAAGACAGCTAATATAGAAGCAAGTAGTTTAGACACTGATGATTTTAAAATGCACATAAAAGATCTATCAGATTTAAAAGTAATTAGACCAAGCAATAGTCCCCATAGATCGGCAGCTTTTATAGTTAGAAACCATGCAGAGATACTTAGAGGAAAAAGTAGAATGGTAATAAATTATAAAAGGCTTAATGACAATATAAAAGATGATAGTTATAATATACCTAATAAGACATTCCTTTTAAGCAAAATACAAGACAAGAAAATATTTAGCAAATTTGACTGCAAATCTGGGT
This sequence comes from Escallonia rubra, assembly GCA_033065855.1. Taxonomy (NCBI): domain Eukaryota; kingdom Viridiplantae; phylum Streptophyta; class Magnoliopsida; order Escalloniales; family Escalloniaceae; genus Escallonia; species Escallonia rubra. Next base: position 14,671 of record JAVXUO010001748.1, on the reverse strand, counting down.
TTTATCAAATCAAGATGTGGCCAGAAGACGTTAAATGGACAGCATTTACTACACCAGAAGGCTTATATGAATGGTTAGTCATGCCTTTTGGTCTTAAGACAGCCCCTAGTATCTTCCAACGTAAGATGGATGATATTTTTAGGCCTTATAATAATTTTATCTTAGTATACATAGATGACATATTAGTCTGTAGTAAAAATGAGACTGAACATCTTTCCCATTTAGACTTAGTTTTTAAACTTTTTGACAAACATGGTTTAATCCTTAGTAAAAAGAAAGTAGAATTATTTAAAACTAATATTAAGTTTTTAGGAATGGAAATAGGTAATGGCAAAATAAAACTACAAGAACATATAGCTAAGAAGATTTTAGATTTTCCAGACAAATTAGAAGGTTTAAAACAAATCCAGGCATTTTTAGGCTTAATAAATCAAGCTAGAATGTATTTTAAAGACCTTAGTAAATTAATAGGTCCTTTATACAATAAGACTAGAAAAAATGGACAAAGGCATTTTAACTCAGAAGACATTAGGTTAGTTAAAACTATAAAAGAGAAAGTTAAAAAATTACCAGACTTATATTTACCCCTAGACACTGATTATCTAATAGTACAGACAGATGGATGTAAAGACGGTTGGGGAGCAGTCTTATACTGTAAACCAAATAAATACAGAAACAAGAAAGAAGAAAGAATATGTAGATATGCTAGCGGAAAATACAAAGAAAGCAATCAGTATTTAACAAGCTTAGATTATGAATTACTAGCTATAGTTTATGCATTAGAACATTTTAAAGCACTTTTAATATCTAAGCATGAATTTTGTATTAGAACAGACTGTGAGGCCATAGTTAGGTATAACAAAAATAAAGACGCCAGATACACTAATAGGTGGTTAAAATTTATGACCTCTTTAAGCAATTATAGAATAGATAAAATAGAATGGCAACACATTAAAGGAGTAGATAACTCTATTGCTGATTTATTATCTAGAAAAATTCTATCTTGAGATAACATCAGACAAATAGACAGACTTTTATCTTATACAATTTTATAGAACCAGACAATCTTTTATTTTGCAGATGGCATCTTCTTCAGCATCTTCAACCGCACAGACAAGACAAAACCAGACTAACCAGGCAAACCCTGTTTTTCCAACTCAATTTATCAGCTATATTGATAATTTTCGCCGAAACAGGATCAATTATAATGGCAATAATTTAGAAGTTTTACATGCAGGCTCTAGATTTCAGGTAAAAGATCACAAAATTGGTCCTTTCCCTGTGGATCAGAGAACCCTCCTAGATAATTTATGGCAATCCTTTATTAAAAAAGACAATGGGTGGTTTGTCAATACTGTTAACGCTTTGGCAAACTATTTTCATAAAATAAGAGACTCTAAAAAATATAATTTCTATTGTGTTTTTAAAGGCACTATTCCAGGCATTTATAAAAGTTATCCTGAGGCTATGGTAGGCGGAGTAGGAAATGTAAAAGATCCTTGGTACAAAGGAACTATAACATTTCAAGAAGCTACCACTCTTATGCAGACACATTATGGCCATAATTATTATATTAGTCCAGATTGTCAAGACAGATCTCTTTCAGACACTTTAGCAGACTGTGATAATTGTTGTACGTTAATTAGACATCATAATATTTTAAATTCGAGAATAGACCATTTACTTTTAGAAAAATCGCAATTTGACAGACAAGTAGCTCAGCTTAAAGCACAAATACAAGTTTTAGAATTAGAGGCAAATGACTGGAAACAGAGGTACACTACTCTCCTTTCCTCCAAGCAACAGGCAAGCAAACCCAGTGTTTCGGGTAATAAAGGAACACCTAGTCCAGATTCACAGGCTTCTGGTAAAGACAAATCAAGTCCTGTTACAGTTGGTAATTTACTTAAAATTACTGAAAAACCCATGTGCTCGGGAGAAAAGGCACCTAGTCCAGTATCACAGGCTACTGGTAAAGACTCCTCAAGTCCTGATATAGTTGGTGTTTTACTCAAAAACACTGAAAATCCTTTGAATATGGGAGAACATATTCCTAGTCCAGTCCAACAGGTGACTGGTAAAGACTCATCAAATCCTGAGACCCCTGTCCATTTGGGAAAAATGGAATTAAGAAAATTAAAAAGTAAGAAGGCAAAAAGACAAGCCATGGCAATTCAAAACCAAGTGGCTAAAGTTTTGGCAGAACTCGTTAACAAAACACTGACAGGCAAGGCAGAGACATCTACGAGCAATTTTGAAGACTCTATCTTTCAAGATGCTCAGAGACAGAGCCCTAGCATCATTTCTTCCTCCAGTGATTCATCGGAAAAGACAGAAGACCAGACACAGGAAGATTCTAGTGAAAGGCCCCATAAAAAATAAACAGACAACTATAAAAGGAGATTCCTTTAAGAGAAAGGAAAGGCACGGACTGCATTACTGACCGACAAGGCATCTCTCCTTTTTAGAAAAAGACGAAGGTGGGACATGACGCCACCATTATTTTCAGGCCAAAGACTGCATTATTGGCAAGGCATCTATCTTCAAAAACGCATTATCAAGACAGCATGACCCACTCAGTTGAAAAATCTGCCCAAATCCATTTTCAGATCGATAACGTCGGCAGAACAAGACAAAGAAGACTTAACGGCTCAGCATCTTTTAGATTCATAGGCTACTTTTATTAAAAGTTCTTTATCATGTAGTCTAAGAAAGTTTATTTGTAATTTTGTACAGCTGTAAAGTATTAGTCCTTTAGGGTCCTGTAAGTTAGCTTTTCCCTGCCTATATAAACTAAGGCAGAGTTCATTTTATAGGTACGAGTTTGTAAGTACGAGTGCAAATCTTTTGAAGAGCAATACAATTTTCTCTTTGAAACTTCTCTACTTCATGCAATCTCACTTTTCCTTGTAAATCAAATCAGTTCTTCAACTCAAGTACGCAGCAATCCTTAGTTCAAGTAAGTTACTCTCTAAACTTGTTTAACATTCCGGGGTGAAAACGCTCAATGGCGAAACACATTCTATGAATCGAACAGGAACATTTCTAAGTCTGATATGACTAAAAACATCTTAATAATGTTTTGATTCAAAATCATATGGCATTTACTTGGGAAAGAGAGACTCTTTTAAAAATTTTGTTTTGAAAAATGATTATGCTTACCACTGGTTTACCTAGATCTAAATCGATTATGCTTTTAAAAGAATTGTTAGAGTCTTCTTTATGGGTTTGAAACAATAGTGGGAGCGAGTCATTCAGGGTTATTGCCTAGTGATGGCGTTGAAAGCCCGCAGACTAACGCATGCCCTGAGTTTATAACCTTAAAAGAAAACTTTAATTGTTCAACCCAGCATCCTGAGATTTACTCTAGACTAGACCTACCAGGCATCCTGAAGTTTTGAAAAATAAAATCTTCTACATAGACTCTCTCTCTCTCTCTAAAGTTTTTGCCCTATCTTTTTGAATCCTTTCAATATTCCGCTGTGTTTTTATCTATATTATACTTCGTCCTTAATGGATCACGGTCCAACCGGGGACCCTATCCCTTTTGAATGATTAATCTACGGATACCAGACGTCGATATGCCTTTGGCAGGTCCGCAAGGATTGACGATTGGTTTAACGAAGTAGACTAAATCAGAAAATCTTGGGATTTGTTCTTTCCGGCCAAACCCCTCCCCCATTTTGGTATCAGAGCCAGACCTTCCTTGGCTTTGAAGAAATGTTCACTTATTAAAGGAGAATGTTAAGTAGTCAAAGAGCAAGTAACCCCATTTATCAATTATCATGGATGAACTACTTGCAAATCAATCTGCTAGTACTAGACCTAGTAATCCTACGTATTACTGTTCTTACACTGAAGACAATGAACAATATCAGGCACATGCTAGACAATTTAATGCTTTTTATACTGCTTTAGATATTGTTAATTCCACAAACACAAGTCTTAAATATTTTCTAGACACCGGTAGACATAGAATAGTTAGATATCCTCTTAAAGCATATTTCAATTACTCTACTGTATTAGATTTTTATACAGATAGAATGAATGACTATTTAGAAAGACTTCTAAGATATCGAATAGATTTATTAGATCAAGAAAATAACAATAGATATTCTTCTATGCATAATCACCAGATATTAAGGAGAAATGCAGTACTACCATCAGTTCACAGGCCTCCTCTAAGTAGTTACGATGAACCTAGTTACGATGAACCAAATGGCCAGTAATAGTTCACCAGACATTCCTAGACAAAGACAACCTACTTATATTAGTAGTTCAGAAGACCGTTTCGAAGCCAATTATATACAATTCCGTAGATTTCTAGTAACATTAGAAGTAATCGATGACACAAATGATTTGATTACATCTCATATAGCTGCAAATACATTACCACTTAGGTATAATCCCTTAAGAAGTTATATAAGTACTTTTATAAATGTTTCAGCTATAACCATAGGCATAGACACTTACTTAAAACAAATAGTAGAATTTTACATATATTATAAAGACATTAAGAATAACGATTATTACAGTAGGGAATATTTGAGACTTAGAATCAATAGACCCCATTTTGATAGATTCAGAACTATAATTGAAAGACACGAATCTACTGCCTTAGAAAATTTAACAGACCATATAAATTTCTTACAAATTACAAGTAATATAGAC
>JAVXUO010001748.1:0-2500 GCA_033065855.1 Escallonia rubra | reverse complement strand
GGATGCCGGCCATCGTGCGAGGAAGAGAGAGTTCAGAGACTGAATTGTGAAGGAAGAGCGGCGCAATATGAGAGAAGAATGAGTGAGTGACCGAAAGAAACCTTAACACTTCCTTTTATAGTTTAAAAAAATGGGTAAACCGGGTAACCCGCAATCCGACCCGGACCGACCCAAAAATTACGGGTCGGTTCGGTATGGGTCTATTTTCGGTGGGTATTCAAAACATGTACCCATACCCGGTATTTTGGCCCGGGTCCGGATAGATTTTTGCCAGGTCTACACACCATATTTGCACACCCATTATTTCCCTCCATCCCCACACACATATACACACTATACACCCATCAGCACATCACTTCACATAGACCCACATTTCACACGCACGCACCATTTTGCACACACAGTTACATACATGTGGGTGCGTGTGACACTCACCCACATGTAAATATGTATATATGAGGCGGTTTGGCAGCTTCTCTTCAGGTTACCCACACTGCCATCCACAGTCAAACTCCTCCACACTCATGCAACTACACAGCACCTCATAAATACTCTCACACTTGCATTTACTTCACTTATCCACACAAACTTCACCCACTGAAACACCCCCAAATTCACACATGCAAACCACACAGGCTGCACCCCCCCTCACTTCATGTTATATACACTCAAAACGTACACAAAAACACAACACTTCACTCACAATTTACCCACTTGCACAGACACCATTCGTAGCATGCACACAGGTTCACATAACACACACAAACTCTCACACTCCCTCCTCTCTCTTTTCACCACTACACACACTTGCTCAAACACCAAAACCCACATATTTAACCTACTGTTTACACAAACTCGGCAGTCCCTATGGCTGTTCGAATTACACACATTCCACTCACCACGATGCACACTGCACACATGGTTGTTTCACGCACTTACGCACTCATGGCACCAACAATCTCTCTCTGTCACCGCTGTTACCCCTTTCCCTTTCACCATTTCACAGTTCCACATCCACACCCATCTCAGCCCTTAAACACCCAAAAACAATGAATTAATTTGAAGAGGAAAAATAGAAGCCTTACTGGAGCATCGCACTTCACCGGATTCGCACTTTGCCGCCTGTTTTTGGGCCGCCGGAATTCCGTATTGGCAGATCCCTCTGCTCCTTTCTCACGAGTCCACACAGACTTGTCTTCTTCTCTTTTCCGTTCTATCTTTGTAACCGTCATTCTCTCTCTCTCTCTCTCTGATCCGTCCGTAACCGAAGAGAAGTCCTTCTCTAATGTAACCGAAAAGAAACTTATGGAAATGTTTAATTCTCCCTAAATTCCTCCTTGATTTTCCTCTTTCCAAATTTTATAGTTGACTTTATTTTTCGAATAAATCAGAATTTTAATTTTTATCTCTATATATATTTATTAATTAATCCACTTAACTAATTATCGCTTAAAGTTCTAAAAAATGTCACTCACACTAATTAATACTAAAGGCTCCGATTAATATCACTTATACGAGCTATCATTAAATTTCAACTTATGGTTCATAAAATTTTTGCTAAAGATTACCGATAAATTTCAGTCACACTAATCGCCACTAAACACTTCAATCAATATCAATTATAACTGTTAACGTTAAATTATAATTTATGGTTTCTAAAATAAACTTGTCGCTAAGGGTCATAAACTATAAGGCTCAGCTCCACTAATCTCAACATTTCATAAAAGAAAATGTCGCTAAAGTTGACAAAAATATTGCTCACCAAATCATCGCTAAAGGTCTATTACCGCAAAACTAGCCTTCGATGTTGGGGTGTTACAATAGTTGCTTCATTTTTTCCGGGGTTCCGATTGCGAGCACTATTTGCTGCCCATCATCAATATAAACAATTGAAAAATCCATATAAGGATTGAAAAGATCATTCATGATATTTTGAAATTCAGAAGGGGCATTTTAAGGCCAAAAGGCATAACATTCCATTCGAAATGGCCAAATGGTACAGTAAAAGCAGTTTTGTACCAATCCTTTTCATTGATTTGGATTTGCCAAAATTCAGATTTCATATCAAATTTCGAAAAAATAACAGCCTTATTAAGCCTGTTTAACAAATCCTTTTTATTAGGAATAGGATAACGAATCAACCTTAAAACTTTGTTTAAGGGTTTATAATTTATAACAAGACGAGGAACTCCACGCTCCTTTTCAGCTTGTTTATTGACATAGAAAGCAGGACAACTCCAACGTGAGTAACTTTTGCAAATAAGATTCTTATATAATAGATCTTGAATTTTCTTGCAATGTGTAAGAAGTTCTTGGCTTATTTGGATTGGTCAAGCTTTAGTTGTGATATTCCTTTCATTGAAATCAGGTTCATAAGGCAAGTCAATAATATGTTGCTTGTGATGCCAAAATTCACTTGGAACTTCAGCACAAATTTCAGATTCTAATTTATTCTGAAAAGATTTAATTTTCTCTTTTTCTTGATCAAGATATCGATTTA
>JAVXUO010000368.1:0-52395 GCA_033065855.1 Escallonia rubra | reverse complement strand
TCATTCAAGGACTTTTTTTGCTCATTCTTACAAAATCACTTTCTCACTCTAGAATTTGAGAGCTCTTGGATTCTAGAAAGAGAAACACAATTAGACATAACTTTGGACGGTAGAATTGGAACTTGACTTGGACTGTTGACTGCCAGCCTTGTTTGTCTCAGCCTTGTCTCCACAGCACTGCCATCCCTCACGGCCTGTCTGGGAAGCCTTGATCTCTGCTCTTACTCCACCCTCACTGTCTCTCACTTTGCATACTTGGAAGCTGACTCGGACTGCAACCTTTGTGGCACCTCCACGTAGGTACGAAACCACTTTCCTTAGCATCATATATATATATATATAGGCTATGGTTTCCTAACTTGAGTCATTTTTCTTCATTTCCGTTTGATCCTTAGGGTAAAACACACACACACACACTATGTGTGTGTGTGTGTGTGTTTTACCGAAGAAAAATGATTCAAGCTAGGAAACCATAGCCTAGATAAGACTACGCGCACATAAGCACATCACAGTAGAAATATTAAACTGATTGATTTATACCCATACAGGAATTGGACACTGATTAACCTACTGGTCAACCTTGTGAGTTAACTTTTCAGTTGTTCTGGGGGTTATTCTGGATTTTGGGAGAAATCCTGGAAAAGTAGGGTATGGACTAACTGTTCGGTTAAGCTTATAGGTTAACCGGCTGGTCAGACAGTTAGGTAACTCAAGAGGTGAATCAACCAGTTGGTCAATAGGTTTAGGGTTTGATTTGGAAAAAACAATATGGAACAGGGAAAGTTCTGACCAACCGTCGGGTCACTTGGGAGATAAACCGACCGGTTGGTCAGTTTGTTGGAAGTTTTGGATTTGAAAAATCTTAGGAATGTCAGGGTTCTGACTAACTATCTGGTAACCTGGTGATTTATCCAGTCGGTTGGTCAGTGGGTTGGAAGTTTTGAATTTGAAAAATCTTAGGTATGTCAGGGTTCTCACTAACTGTTCGGTAACCTAGTGGGTTAACCGACCGGTTAGTCAATGGATTGGAAGTCTTGGACTTGAAAATTCTTTAGAAGGTCAGGGTTCTAACTAACCATTCGGTAGCCTTGTGGGTTAACAAGCCAATAAGTTAGTGGGCTGGATTAGGGTATAAAGCAGCTAGTTTTGAATTTTTTCAGGCAATGCACCTACCTACTAACCGTCAGAGTCTCCTATTTTTGTGAAATTACCAATTTAGCTTAAAGAATGTTGGTTGATTTCCTTGCTAGCATGCCATAGGCCAATACTAGTATCCTCCAAAAAAAATGACAGAAAATTGAATAGTTTGGGTGTGTGGTTTTCTCTCATAAACAGTATAAAGGTCACCGTATCTACTCAACTGTACCATATACCTCATGCCCGTAACTAGGAAGTTAATAATGAGCGATCATCAGTATGTATACAAGCCGTTTAATATACCAAGAGACCAGGAGCAATCTCTAGCACGAGACCGTGGAGTTGAGAGCACAATCGAAAGACCACCTTATGACGAGGAGGACCAAGGGCTTCAACTGTCCCTCTCGAATGGGTGAGTCGGGTGAGACGTGCAGGTGTGTGAGGTATGGAAATAAAAGCGCAAGTACTATTGTACATGCCACAAAATATAAAGAAATAAAACAAGACCAAAAATAAAGGAAAACTTTTCAAGTCTAGTCCTCTTAGTTGCCACTATGGCGAAACGCCACGAGAAAATCTCTAACAAGAAAGGATTTTAGGAGTCCCCATCTTATTTAATTAGGAAAACTAGGGAAAAAAAAACCCATAGAAATGACTCTAAAGTGTCCCAAATAACGACTAATCTATCAAAAACAGAGAAATGAGTTTGTGGACTAAGTTCCGAAACGGGATGGTGTTACCCACCCGCTACGCCATTTCGGTCTCTACTTTCATTTTTATTGATTATTGGCCTTAAAACATGTAACATGCAAAACATGATAAAACTCACCGGAAGTTAATTTTTATGTTTCTGGCTTGAACTCGACATCAGTGGTCGAATTGCCTACGTATCCGTTCGGACTAGTTGGACTCAAAACCGTCATAGTTCAACTCTGGTCTTACGGGAAGTAATCTACATTTCGGTCCTAGACTTAAACTGAAAAATGTAATAGAATCTTTTGATTTATAATAGAAATGTGATTACGGGCATGTGAGACACTTCTAGATTATTGCAACCACAATGCAAGTGACTTATTTACATGAGAAGTGAAATATGAAGTGCTAAATTTCCCTTAGAGATGATCTACCACTTCTAAGAGAAATGATATAAAAGCTCTAGAGAGAAAAAGCTTGTCCTTGAAAGCATAGGTGAAGAGCCCTAATATAGGGGTTAGGGACGCCGAGAATGGTAAATATGACTATCTCAGTCTGTGATTTGGTGATAGAGCTGAATATTTGATAAAAATCCAAAACTTGAAAAAAAAAGTCAACTAACTAGTCGTTTAGTCAAAGAACCGGCCGGTTAAGTCGACGAGCTGGCCAGGAACCGGTCGATTTTCAATAAAACGGCCGGTTCACCCAAAATCAAAATAAAAATAAAAACAAATTTTGGGACATTATCAGCTCCTAATTCGATAATTATCTCTAAAAATACAGTTGGGATTAACCAGATTCGAGAATAATCTTTAGATTTCATATAAATAAATGATTAATCACATATATCAAAGACAAATCACAACATATTTCAAAGTCATCTAATCAATCACAATCTCTTGACCTTAACTTGAGTTAAACCTAACTAACTGGGATTGTTTAACCAACTGGACTGGACTCTAATTGGACTTGACTCTAATTAGACTGGACCGGATAACTGCACTGGACTGGACTCAAATTGGATTAGACTAGACCCTTATTGGGCTTAATTAAATCGATTACGTTCATTATATTATTAGGCCTAAGCCTATAATAATAATAATAATAATAATAATAATAAACAATAAAGTCCAATAAATAAAAAGATTACAACAATGGGGTGTCTATGCTCTACTTATAGAAGTTTTTTTCTTTATTTATGTGATTGTTAAATGTTTGTCATAAAAAATGGAACGTTAGCAATGCCAAAAGTATATATGATTTAGCCTAAGTTAGCGTTCGAGAATACAATAATTTATATCTCTAATAGATGGAACACTTTGGTATTAACAAGACCTCCACCATACTAGTTGCAATGGTGTAAATATCTCTATCTCTAACACATATGGAATATTTTCTTGTTGACCGATAAAACAAGGAAAACAATAGCCCTTGATCCAGGTTGTTGTTTCATGACTTGCTAGATTTTTGCATCAAGCTATTTTTCTGTCTTAAACGTTACACACATGGTTGTGAAAAGGTGATTGTCATACTTATTCCATGTTTATGAAGTGCATTTCCTGAGCAAAATAGGGTGATTTGCATCTATATTCTTATATGGCAGTTAGTAACAATATGTTAAATTGCTTATGTATTCTCTCTTAATACTTTACTTGACTTTCATTGTGATGCATAATAATTTTTTTTATCTATAAACCCTCTAAAACATTGACAGTCACGTGCACGTGCACTCAACTAGTTTTCATAAAAAGTTATTACAACTATATGTGTTTATGACTGTTCTGCCCTTGGTATTTGGGATATACATTGCCATATCAAGACTAGCTAATATTCTGATGATGTTAGGCCTCACGTAGATGCACATAAATTCAAAGAAAACATTATTACCATCTTATTTTGCCAGCACTATAGTTCGTTAAGATGAATATACCTGTGGCCTAACTTCTTCGGATCTAGATCCCCTGCTGTAGGGTGTTGTCCCAATTACTGAGAGAGAGGGAGGAGAGAGAGAGGGAAGAGAGAGAGAGAGAGAGAGAGAGGGAGGGATCCAAACCATGGTTACTCTCTCTCTCGGTTTGGATCCCTCTCTCTCTCTCTCTCTCTCTCTCTCTCTCTCTCTCTCTCTCTTCCCTCTCTCTCTCCTCCCTCTCTCTCAGCAATGGGGACAACACTCTTGCTGTAACCCATGGTTACGGCGATTACAGTAGGGGATCCAAATCCAACTTGTTCTTATGCATCGCCTGTTGTACTTGTTTTATAGTATCTTCTTTTGTACTTGCAAAACTCTTATTTATCTTTAAAAGTTTTGATTTTGATAGTGTATTATACATATTATCTATGTTTAAAGGATATGAATAAAGAGTGCCCAAGCACCAAAATAAAATAAAATAAATAAAGAGTGGCGTTTAAAATATTTGTACAGAAACGTGATGAAGGGATAAAAAAATCATATAGTGGTAAATGTGTCAAATACAGTAGTAACCAAGAGGGCAAAGTATTAAGTTATTAGGAGGAAAGCTTATACTTTATTAATATTAGTACGATTAACTACTTTCTAATTAAACACTAGGTAACTACCAAACATCTTCAGGGCACAGAGTAATTAAGTGGCATAACAGCCTCAATTAATTGAGAATTATATATATATATATATGATAGGTAGTGTGATTTTACTATCAATATAATTTTTCTATCAAAAAAAAGAAAGCAAATCAGTGGTTCAACCAATTTTCATTTTGTTGGTCTTTTTACCAAATTTTCCTCCTTTATTTATTTATTGCTTAAACTCTTGAAAAGGCCATCAAAGATAACATAATATTTTCTTTTCTTTTTATTTTTTTAAGTCTAGAGGCACCAACGAAATAACAGTAAGATTAGACATTTCATGAATTCTGATTGGATTTTAAATTTGCTATTTGCTTTAGACTTACCCAAAACTGCTCCTTTGTTCGGCTTAAATGCTGCTCTCTTTTGTATGGAATATGAGAAAACTTTCAAACCGTGACATGTGACAATATCATACTCGTTTTGAGTAAAGGTTGTAATGGTCCATTCTTTAATCACTTAACATTTATTTGGTGCATATTTTTATTGCGATTCTAAGATATAATTATCGCATTAACTATGTTCTTGACGTACGTCAATGAAATGTCTTAATAATTCTTAACATACAATTATTGCTTTGACTTTATTCCTTATAGTAATGATAATGTAAGAGATTAAGACCTTATTAATAGCATTTGCAATTTTTTATGCTTAGATAATTATTACTACTTGACTGACCGGATGACGACTATTACAACCCCCACACCCCGGTGTCTACTTTCTATTAGCGATGCCCTTTGGTATTCGTCGTTCAAATTAAAACCTTTCTTGCACCGGCTTGTAATCGGATTATTAACTGTCCATTACAAGCCAAATCAAGCAATGCAAGGTGATTATTATTATATTCATAATAATCTCAAAAGACAAAAGGAGGTTAATTATTACAATTAATTATCAGACATGGGTTATGGTAACAATTTTAACCCACTATTTTACTACCCAAGTGCGTACATATATATTAGTCAAATTTAAAACTGCAACACCAGAAAAAAGGCCCAAGAAGGAATTTTTTTCCTTATTTGGTGGCAACTTTAAAGTACGATGTTTAATTGGTACCAACACCACTAAATGTTCCTTAACAACAAGCACTGCTTAGCAATTTATTATCAACACTAATTGCTATGTGAACATAGCATCAGCTGCTGCATGTGATGTCCACTTGTCACATCAATTGTTCACACGGTACCAAAAAATTTAACCATAATAAAGCATAACGCCCAGCCTTTATAAAGTTTGCAAGCAAAGAAGATAAGAGAGGCAGAGAGAGAGAGAGAGATGGGTTTCACAGAGAAGCAAGAAGCCTTAGTGAAGGAATCATGGGAGCTGATGAAACAAAATATCCCTGGAAACAGCCTCCGTTTTTTCACCTTGTAAGTTTGTGACCGGACACACGTGTGTGCATCCCTTTTTTTTTTTTCCTTTGAATGCTGATATATATAGGTAATCAATCAACTTGTCTGAAACTTGGACATGAAATGTTTTGAGATGTCATGAGAATTGCCATACGTTTTCCATTTCTCAAGCTGGGAAACCAAATCGACCTCTAGACACTCACGACCAGTTGAAACATGACTAGAAATTAAGATGGGACTGTTTAATCTGGAAAATCCCTTGGAAACCACAAATTTTGTTTGATGACGGGGGCCGGATTACATGTAGGATCCTGGAGATCGCACCGGCTGCGAGGAGCATGTTCTCCTTTCTCAGAGACTCGGATGAGATTCCTCAGAACAATCCCAAGCTCAAGGCCCATGCTGTTAAGGTTTTCAAGATGGTGAGCAAACCACTATATATTTCCCCCCCTTTTTGTTTTATTCTTCTTGCTACTGATTCTGTCAATATAGACTAACTCTCACTCGTCTCCTTAATTAACATCTTTTATTTGTTGCTCATGAACGTGTGTATACCAATGAGATAAAAGAGTGTAAATTTAAAACCAAACGATTTGCCTTTCTATCTTCGTTAAAAGCTTACGCGATCAAAGGACGAGTTAAAAGGGAGATCCATGAGTCAAGGTCAAGTCAGCTTCTCGTTAATTTGATTTGATTCTACTGAGCTTTGAATTTTTCTACTACACCTTTGTGTTATTCCAGTTTTAGCAGAATAGAATAGACGAGGGAAGCAAAAGAACAAAGAGCGATAACTAAAAAACTTCAGTATACGAATCTTGTGTGTCGCCTCCAGTTTCGTTGTGAAAGTTGTTTCTATTTCTTACCCAACACGGTAATTACGTGTAATTTTGGTCCAGGCATAAAACATTTTTAATTAATGCTCCACCAAGCCCTTATCTGGGCGTATGAAAACTGGCTTTCAACTAGGTTTGCAAGTGAAATGAGCTTTTCGTGAACAAAGCTCGTTCCTTAAATAAATGAACAAGCTTGAACACCAAACATTAGCTCGTTAAATAAATGAGCGAACATGATCACAGTAAAATCGGCTCGTTGATGTTCATGAACATTAGGCCTCGTTTAATATTAAGTTAGAACTATCACTATTATTTTTATTAGTTGGGACAAACTATTACTATTATTTCATATATTATTTTTTATTTTCATTTGTTACTAAAAGTTAGCAATTATTACTCAAGTTCATTTTTTAACGACAAAAATTGGTAAGAGAACTCATAAAAAGGTGGAAATGATTTTTTAATTATTTTTTTGTCACTACCAATTTTGTTATTGTTATGAGGCATACAAGTACAACATCTCTCAATCAGTACTTTGACAGTTGTTGTTCCCATGTGCAACTCACGTACGAAATCAAAACTAGTTTGAAATGAAAATGCCGACGTTTAACAGTCGCCACTACTGCATGAGGTGGCGAAGCATATTTGAAATGAAGATTGGTTTTCCAATTCATTTTAGGAAATTGTACTTGATTTTCCAAACTAAATGAGTTATCTGAGTAATTAAGTGGAAATTGTTATTTATTGTGATGTTGTATGATTTTTTAAATGAATATTGGTTTTCCAATTCATTTTTAGGAAATTGTAATTGATTTTCCAAACTAAAATGAGTTTTCTGAGTAATTAAGTGGAAACTGTTCTTTAGTGTGATTTTGTATGATTCGGGGTTAAATTTGATGTCTTAGTGTACTACAGTTTCTTATTAATTTTCACGAGCGGAGCTGAGTAAAACTCGTGTTAGTTCTTTCTTGGCGAGTCCGAGTTCGATAATGGATTTTGAGCTCGTGACGATTACGAGTCGAATACGAACAGCTCTAATTAGTTATATGAACATGAACATGAGCATATCTTGACGAGCCGAGTTCGTTTGCAGCCCTAACTTCATCTAGTATCTTCTATTAATTCGTTGTGGTATTTTTTCTTCAAGACATGCGAAGCAGCCATCCAGCTTCGTGAGAAGGGAGAGGTGGTGGTTTCAGATATTACACTAAAATATTTAGGCAGCGTTCATCTTCAGAAAGGTGTAGCTGACCCGCACTTTGAGGTACTAATACTACGAACTTTTTATTTATAGAATGTCTTACTTTCTGAACGAAGAATGTCTTACTTTTTGCCAACACTTGTGCGATTAAAAAAGTATTCTAAATTTCTAGGACTCAAAGAAAGCTGCTCATTTTTAGTGATAGATGAAGTATTTTATTTTCCATGTTTCCATAAATAGGCTATTACTATTTGTTGGTTTTTTATTTGACAAAAATGATTAGTCCAACCCACGTTACAAAAGGAAGCTACAACATCCGCCCCACCCTCACACAGCAACCATTAATTTTCGTTGTAAGAAGAATGTATTGAAAACAAAGGGTCACTCAAACTCAAACACTCACACATTCACACATTAGGAGGAGGCAATGGAAAGATCTTATAGAGAACACACACTTAAACTAAATTTTCTCTCTTATTTCTTATGATTGCACCATTCTTTTATACCTTCTTAGATAACTAGAGTACATGGCTTTATGTGGTACTAATTGTGTAAGTCCTACGCATGTAATAACAACACCACTAACTGGGCCGCTATATATATACACTAATAATAATGCATTTATAACATGTGCATCACTAACACGTTATTAGCACACCACTATCACATGACTAATGCATTACTCTAATAACAAAATTAAAATAAATCAAATTCATTTTTAAACAGAATTCTAGTTAGGGGGCTACAACTCGGTTGGATTCAAGATATACCCCCGTCTTTATTTATTTGCAACGTAGTATTTGTTGGATTTGGATCCTCTGAAATGCCACCGGTAGAGTTTCTCAATCTATAGCCTTCTCATGTCTGATCTGGGAAATCTCTATGGATGAAAAGGACGACATGCCATAGGAATTCTGAGACCCCCTCACCAAATATTAATCATGTTTTTTGATGCTACAGTGAGGAAGTATTTTTGTATGCCCTTATTTTATCATGCTCGTTTATCCATCATGCTTTTTGATGCTTCAATGAGGGAGTATTAGTGGATGCCCTTATTTTATCATGCTCATTTATCCCATACATTTGAAATTTTACACATAAGGCCAATTGGACAACAGTATGAAGAACATCAAGTTGGAGTTATTTTAAGATTGTAGAGGATCGGAATCCCTTTTTTGGTTGCATTGAAACTTTGAAGTAATGATTGTTTTGTCCACCGCTAGGTGGTGAAAGAAGCACTGCTGAGAACAGTGGAAGAGGCAGTGGGAGGAGAGAAGTGGAGTGAGGAAATGAAAAGTGCATGGGGTGAAGCCTATGATCAGTTGGCTTCAGCCATCAAAGCTGAGATGAAGGAAGAGGCTGCTGGTTAACGTCCTTTTCTCAAAGCCCTGGCTAGCTCTTTTTTAGGATTTGTCAAAAAATCAAAAGAGCACCTTTTTTAGGAGCAAAAATGTAAGCGAAGGATGAACTATGTGACCAGTTATTAGTTGAAGAATTTCTATTCATTCAATTCTTACCTTTCAATGAATAACGAATATTACAATTACTACAATGTTATCCATGATTAACTTACTTGAAATTCTTATTAATCGTGACCGCCTAATACAAACTTCTTTTGGCAACTAGTGTTTACAGTGAAACATTTGTTGTGAAGACGAGATTCGAATCATGCCTGCTTATTCGTTTAATTCCAAGGATATTCCACATAACTACTTATCTAGCATCAATCTCTATTTGTTCTATCACTCGTCTCGCTTACTTCATGAATTTTCTAGCTAAATAGAAAACATAATACTGTCTTTGTTGCTAAGCAGGTGTGTTTTTGTAACTTAGATACTTCTGTTATATAAAAGACTTCTATAATAGACAGGTTCAGCATAATAATTAGTTTCAACTAAGAAACGCTAACAAGTATCATTGAAATGTCTGTATCTCTTCTAGATAGCACATTTAAAATTCTCACCTACTTTTAAACAAGATAATATTCTCATGCATTATAAACTAATTTGAGCATTTTTATACACCCAAGACCTAAAGTTTAAAGCTTTATCCCGTGATACAACTCAAAGCTCGAAGCATTTGCTAAAACTTGCTTCATCAGCGTTGATCATATTCAATTCAAGAGAGCATTATTCCATATTGTGTTGTCAAAACTTTAAATCCTTTGTATTAAAGCTTCCATTGTACTCATCTCCTCTCAAGAGGATTTTTTTTGTAGATAAATTAACATTGTAAAAGGTGATCAGCTCAAGGCTTAGGGTGGTCAAGTACTGCGAGAACTTTTCGAGTTTGGCTCGTGGGGTGTGGGGGTAGGTTCACCAAGTTTTATGAGTGGTTTTTCTTGAAAACGCTGAAGATTGTACTAGTTCATTCTAGAGCCATAACAAGAAACTTTCTTGGATGAGTAGACGTAGAGTTGAGATTAGTTGGATTCAAACCAACTAAACCTCTTGCCAAGTATCTGTGTCCTTATATTTTTACTTTGTTGTGCATTGCTTGAGATTTTTTTGATTAGTTTGTGACATAGCTAAAAATACGCCCCTCATTAGTGAATGACACATGGTAGTTATGACTCATGGTCAGCCCTAGACAGCTACGGATTTTGTGGTTACTATATTGGAAGAGTTAGGATTCTAAAAGGATCCCAACTCAACTGTCTAGGATGGTGACGTGATCCTCAAGGATCCTAACACGATCCTAATTGATCTGGCCCAGGGCTCAGCCGCCAAGACTAACAAATATATTGGGAGTCTCCCACCTACTACTATATAAAGGGGTTTACCCCTAAGTACGTGGACAATGATACACACATATACACGGTGTTGTATTGCTTTCTCATATTTCTACCCTATTAGCTACGCTCTGACTAAAGCATCAGAGAGTTCTTCCGTCGGAACTCCACCTGGCGGTCACTCCGTATTCTATTTTGTAGGTCTATTCTCTGGCTATGGTTCCCGATTCAGTTTTTAGAAGAAACAGATTGGCGCCATCCGTGGGATCACCACATGGAACATGGTCAATCTCTTATTCTCCAACGAATCTCAACTCAGTCACTCTCAAAATTGTCACGCGCGATCCAGCAGCTCTCGTTGACTCAGTCGCTCTCGCGATCAACGTTCGATGTCATCACGCCATCGTGCCAGTTTTGCTGAACATGTTCACGTGAATGTAACATCTACTACTCTGGAGTCAAACAGTAGATCTGGAAGAGACTGATCTTCGACGTCAACTCTAAAGAATGGTGACCTTCGTCATCTATCAACCGCAGGCTGTTCAGGACACCCCATGCTGACCTCATTGAGATAAATTCATGAACTGAAGGATGTCGTGAACACCCTACAATAAACCCTCGATATAGCGGTGGATCCTCATTCCACCAACCATTCCCACCTAGACCCAAGTGACCTTCGTCTCTGACTTACCTCTAGGTTGAGCTATAGACACAAGTATTGTCACGACCCGAACCCACAGGCAGGGCCGTGAGCTAGGCACGTGACCGGCCGCAGACCCAATAGACTCCAATTTAGGGCTCTGCCAGGCCTTACTCACTAAAACCTATACACAATTCTAAAATCATACATTTACTAACACCATAACATGAATTTCTAAAGATGCCCTTACAACTCTTTCCCAAATCATCTCTACTGAAATCCTCCATAGAGACCGATAGCATTTATTTTAAGGAAACCTCCAAAACATAAGCTACGAACAATACAAATAAATAACTGGCAGTTTTACAATTTCTCAAGGGCTTAAACAACTTCCTAATGAGCATCTCCTGCAGCTTCATTCTCATGTCCCTCGTAATACTCATGTTCATCTAGTTGATCGCCTGAAAACATTTATAAAAAGGGGTGAGCTTGGGGCCCAGTAAGTACACATACCATATTCCTAAAATAGTTTTGGGATTCATAAAACATGAAACATGCCATGGTTTTCTTCAATTTGAAACTGGTAAATATTTTCACAAGAGTTATTATACATATATCTACTTTATGAAAGCAATTCATCCAAGATTCACAGTAACGAAGCATGACATCAAGTAGGCTTATTAACAACTATAACAGTTCTCATCATAACTTAGGTATGTTGCGGTCAGCGTACATTCCCCCCTGACTAGGGCCCACAATCCCTACTCCACCTGGGATGAACATTATTTGGTCAGGGTATGCGCCCCCTTAACTAGGGCCCACAATCCCTCCTTCGTCCGAGATACATATTATTGTGGACGCAATGGCGCACCACGAGCAACAGTACTGTGCGTCAACGTATCGTCCCGTTGACCAGGACCCAACAATCCAACTTTCCCCCGTGGATATGGGGCGCAACAACCGAGCCAGAAATACCGTCTCATTCAACATAAGCCAACTTTAACACACTACTCATAGAAAACATTCCATGGCATTTTTTATGCATTTTCTCATCAAACAATTTACACAAAAACAGTAGCATGTAAAAGGCTTTAAAACTTATAATTTGAACAATTCATTCATACATATACATAAACGGAAAATAGGGTATACGGAGGAATATGGCAGGAGTACTTACCTGGATAGTTACGCAATGCTACCAAACCTCGATCAATATTCTCTGAATAAACCTAGATTGGCAATTCATTTGTTAGAATACAATCTATTCTACATTACTATAAACCTAATATCAATTACTCATCACATGCGCACTTCTAACTCCGAAATCGCTCAACTCAAAGCGCGTCTTGCACGCTGCCAACCTACCCGAAAATCCCGTACACTCCTTAATGTGTAATGACACTCTAAAATTTATAATAATTTACAGTAAAACACTTTTATGGCTTAAATCATTAATAAAAGTCAAGATATGAATTTTCTGATATTTTTGAATATTTTTGAATTAAAATAATTTCTTTAAATGCAATAAAAACCCACTCATATGACTCACTTATACTTTACCTCTACTCCCAAATTCCCATAACCCATTACTGTAACTCCTCATCACCATTTACAAGCTAGACTCCTGGACACACACCATACCACCCAGAAGACACACGTACACTCTCTCCACCTCATGCATTTCACAGCTTAAATATATACGACCACCATTTTTGCCAACTCACAACAATCCAAAACACCCTCATGTTCACAAACACAACTCACACCCACTGCCTTACGGCAGTGGTTTTCTAATTCTTCTTCTATCTTATTTTCTAACACTCCTAGACCATTTACTCCTTCTAATCCCTTCCTCTCAAAATCTGCAGTCATTCACCCGTCCCACAAGGTGCAGTCACAACCACCATGGCTGACTTGCCGTTAACCACCCTTCGCACCATGAACGTACCCACACAGACACACTAACGGGCGCACCCAGTATACATACACACACACCACGTCCAACATGTTCTCTATCTCGGCCGTAGCTACTGGGTTTGCTTCTACCTTCATGTGATCCTTGACGGTGCCGTGAGTCATAACCCCGACACAGCCATGGCCGTTCATGGCTCCAACCCGTACACCCGTGACCACCATGCACTCACCCTACCCATCTTCTATACCTTCTCGACACATATATACATATACGGAGTATTACACATTCATTCTTGTATTCACCATTGCGTTCAAGAATCACATGTACACTAAACTCACCAATACACTCTCAGGTATTGACCCAAACTCGTGCGCTTCCCCCATATACTGCCCTGCGACAGTCCTTGCGGCAGCTATAAATCTTCGCGGCATACACGCTGTAAACACCAAATACTCACACACTAACACAGCTTCCACGCAGTACCTTATACTCATATACCCACTTAATCGCGAAATCCTTAAATGAACAAAAGAAAGACTAAGAAAAAAGCTTACCGAAAAAGTTGATCGTCGGAGTAATTCTTTTTTTCTCTTTCTCGATCTCTCTGTCTCTCTCTATCTACCGAGTCTCGGATGGAATGAAAACTTGGGGCGGCTGCTCCATAGTATTATGTATATATAAAACCCTAAAAGCAAAACTACCATAAACCCCCTTAATCTTTGATAGTTATTTAAAACTAACCTGAAACTTTTTATTATTACGAAATAGCCCAAAACAACTATTTAAGATAAATTATATGCTAGGAAATTATTCACGGCTGTTACGCTAGCCCGCTTAACTATTTGTCGATAAAAATTGTTAATAAAATATCAATGCTAACGATAAAGTACGCAATTGTCGCTAAAGACTTCTAGAATATCATTAACGCTAATTGGCTCTAAAGACATCAATCAATATCAATTATATCTGCTATCATTGAATTATAATTTATGATTCTAGAATTGTTACTAAAGATCATCATATAATGCTCCCCAAATTCGTCTCTAAAAACACAAAAGAAAATAACTCTGAAAAAATGTCGCTAAAGTAATAATAACCGTTTAACCCTAGGTTAGGGGTATTACAAGTATAGATCAGAGGTTGACCCGACATACCAACCTAAAGAAAAGAGCGGAGAGCATACTATGAGGAGTGGATTGTGCTATTGTCACGATCCGTTGTCCGAAGATAGCATAAATTCGTCTCGGAATAAGGCTACCAAGCCCGACAACTCACGAAGGCTACTTCATCGGCAAAGGATGCAAGAGTATCGTTCCTAAGAACAAAAATCCTAGAAGGCTGACTCCAAACCCTATCCTCATGAACAATCTCCCCCGAGTGAAGAGTCTCAATATCCGTTATCCGAGGCCATATAGAAGGCAAAGCTACCACCCAACTTCCGGATTCCTCAGTGTGATCTTTATGACTGAAGTGGTGATCCTCAACCAGTGTTATTAAAGGCGCAGGCGCACCTAAGGCGCAAAAGGTCCATGGAGCCTAGGCGCAAGGCGCAGGCGCGCGCCTTTTCAAAGCGAGGCGCAAAATTAAAATAAATATAAATAAATAAATAATAGTGCATTAAAACAATAAAATTACATTTAAAAAAACATTTCTTTTTCAGTATACTTCCTATGAGAACCACAAAGAACTAGATAGTGTACCTTATTTTTGTACATATGTTTTAAGTCGTTCACATCCCCATTTTATCGATAATGAGCGTATTAAATAATATCCTCATTTTATGATTATAAATCTATTAGCGACAAACGAGAATATAAAAAATACACATGACGTGAAAAATAGACAATTCTTATTTTTGAAAGAGCTAATAAAAATGTCACTAAAAGCATATTTACAAGCTTTTTTTTTTTTTTTTGTTGAGATTCGTGAGAACTACAACCACAAAGGTGTAAATACGTGGTCAATGAAGGGCATATCTGAAGTTGAAGGTACAATAAATGGAGAACTACCAACAGTTCACTTTACACGAAGCTCATCATAGAGCTTGTTGTGCTCAAAGAATGAGGCTCCAGAGAGAAATGGGATGTTTCCATGGGTGGTTGCCCCTCTCTGTCAAAGATGGCCTTCGTCTGAGCCCATGATTTCATCATCGTCCCTGAAAACCAACAGCCCATTTCTCTCTCTCTCTCTCTCTCTCTCTGTAATTCTACAGAGATACAAAGAGAGAGAGTGATATCTATCTATATATATATATACATACATAAAAAAACAGGCGCAAGGACGAACAGGGACTGAGTGAAGGAGGGAGGGGGAGAGGGGGAGAGAGAGAGAGAGACCAGCGGGGTTGAGGCATGGAGCAGCGGAGTAGCAGCGGCAAGAGCAGCGCCACGGCGTCGACAGAGGCAGCGGAGCAACTAGCAGTCAGCGGCGGCGGTGAGGGGACAAGCAATGGCAGCGACGACGGCCACCGGAGAAAGGATGAGGAGTGACGAGGTCACCGGAGCAAGGACGAACAGTCGCACGCAGAGTGAAATTGATTTGGATTTGGGGATTTTAGACTTTGGGAGCAAGGACGAACAGGCGCCTAGCTTCGCGCCTCCCGCCCCGCTATGCGCCTAGCGCCTGGGCGCCTAGGCTCACAAGGCGCGCGCTTAGTTGAACGCGCTGCGCCAGGCACATGTTGTGCGCATGAGCGCGCCTTGCGCCTAGGCGCGCTTTTAATAACACTGTCCTGAACACGTTTATCTGTTCGAGACAAATATATTACTTCTTCAGGTATCAGATGTCGTCATGTGCAGAGCCTTTCCTACCACCCTACGAAAGGCTGCACATGCATAGTTTAGATCGCTACTGCCGAGGTCTATACATTCCTTTGCTCAGCTATCAGATCTCTTTCAGAAGCACTTTATGAGTAGTCGCTCGCGAAGGAAGAATGTCGCGAGCCTACTCAATGTAGTACAAGAGAAGAATGAGTCCTTAGCCCAATATCTCGGACGATTCAATGCGGCTACCTTAAAGGTAGACAATCTAGACGAGTCGGTTAAGTACCATGCATTCCCTCGAGGCCTTCGACCCACGTCTAAGTTTTCATTCTCTGTCAACAAGAGCCCTCAAGGGAATATGAGAGCTCTCCTTGAAAAGGCGAATAAGTATATCCAAGAAGAAGAGTACCTCGAGACCCACAGAGGGCGACGTGGAGAAGGCAAGGAGGAACAAGGGAAGCGGCCTTGTGAAGTGAGTCCCCAAGGTGGGAAGAAGGCAAAACACTCCAAGCGAGACGAGCGGCTTCTCAAAGACCCATTTGCCTTGGAGAACCTAATGCCCCTTAACAACAAGACATCACAGATATTGCATGGGATCAAAGACAACAAGGCCCTCAAATGGCTAGAGAAGATGAGATCTCGAGCGAGTAGAAGGAATAAGAACTTGTGGTGCTACTTTCACAACTATCACAACCATACTACTGATGACTGAGGCTAGCTCAAACGAGCAATCGAAGTCCTTATTAAGGGCGGACAGTTAAAGAAATATGTGGCGCGTAAGGAAGGTAGGAGGGAAACAACTTCGGCCGCCGAAGAAAGAGAAGAACGAGAAGAGAATGCGGGCTTAATTAATACCATATGCAGGGGCATTGTAGCAAGAGGCTCATCTCGACAGACTTGAAAAGCATACGCCAGCAAAGTGTGCATAAGGAGCCAGCCCCCAAGCAAGAAGTAAAAGATAGTGCCCATACCCGCCATATCTTTTTTGGATGATGACATAGGAGATGTGAGGACTCTTCATGATGACCCGTTAGTTACCACTTTTAAAGTAGGAAATTTAGATGTGAAGCGCGTCTTGGTCGATAATGGGAATTTAGATGAAGTCATATTCTATGATGCATTAAAAAAGATGAAAATCCTGACAGATCGTCTTCAAAATATGGAGACGCTGCTGTATGGTTTCTCTAATTATCCGTAACAATCGAAGGTGTTATCGCGCTTCCCTTCGCGGTAGGCACTCCTCCGACCCAAGCTAATCTGATGCTTGATTTTGTGGTGGTGCGGGTCCTTTAAGCATACAATGCCATACTTGGACGGCCCGTACGGAACCAGTTAAGAGTGGTAGTATCCACCCATTACCTCAAGATGAAGTTCCTAATGGAACATGAAGTCGAGGAAGTCAAGGGTGACCGGACGGTGGCTCGACAGTGCTACGTAACCTCCTGCGAAACGAAGAATAAAGAGGCGTTCATTATTGAAGATCTCCGGGACAATACTAAGACGCAAAGGGGTAAGCCAACTGAAGATCTCATAAGTGTTTGAAGTGTATCTCAGAGTCAAAGAAAAGACCGTCCAGATAGGTTCAGCTCTCAATAAGGACATCAAGTTTAAGGTTATTGACCTTCTACGAACCTATGCGGATATCTGTGTATGGATGGCGACATACATGTCTGGGATCGATCATGAAGTGATAGCATACCGGCTTAATGTCGATCTGTCCAAGAAGCCTGTCAAATAGAAGAAGAGAGCTTTCGCGCCCGAGAGACAGGAAAAGAGTGAAGAAGAGGTGCATAAGCTATTAGCTACATGCTTCATTAAAGATATCCATTATTCGGAATGGATTTCCACTGTCGTTATGGTTCCAAAATTAGGCTGCAGATGGCAAATATGCATTGATTTTACGGACCTCAACAAAGCCTGCCCGAAGGATATCTATCCTCTCCCGAGAATTGATATTCTCATTGATGTGACTTTAGGTCACGAACTGCTCAGTTTCATGGACGCTTACTCTGGGTATAACCAGATTATGATGCATGAGGATGATGTTTCTAGGATTTCTTTCATCACAGAACGAGGGTTATACTGTTGGAAAGTAATGCCCTTTGGGCTCAAGAATGCTGGGGGAACATACCAACGTTTTACGAACATGATCTTTGATCTGATTGGTAAAAACATGGAGGTATACGTAGATGATATGCTCGTGAAGAGTGCTAAAGCCGAGCTTCATGTCGAGGACCTTAAGGAAACCTTTGATATTCTTAGGGAATACAAAATGAAGTTAAACCCTCTCAAGTACACATTCGGGGTTGCGTCGAGGAAATTCTTGGGCTTCATCGTCTCTCACCGTGGTATTGAACCAAACCCTGAGAAGATAAAGGCCATTCAAGCCATGACGTCTCCAAAAAAACTATCAAGCAAGTGCAGGAGTTGACGGGCTGAATTGCAGCCCTAGGAAGATTCATGGATAGATCAACCGAACGGTGTTTACCCTTTTTCAAAGCCATCAGGAAAGCAAAGGACTTTGCCTGGACGGAGGATTGTCAAAAGTCTTTCGAGGAGCTCAAATCATATTTGGTTTCTCCCCTTCAGCTCTCCAAGCCACTTCTTGGGAAAGATCTGTTCCTTTACCTCTCTGTCAGGGAAGTTTCCATAAGCGCCATTTTAGTCAGAGAAGAGAACAATGTTCAGAAGCATATCTACTTGTAAGCAAGGTCCTATAGGATGTAGAGACAAGGTACCGGAAGATTGACAAAATGGCAATAGCCCTCATCACGTCGGCAAGGCGCCTTCGACCATATTTTCAATCTCATACCATTGTGGTCTTAACGGATCAACCTCTAAGAAAAGTCCTACAGAGTCCCGAAGTGTCAGGATAATTGGTAAACTGATCGGTGGAACTGAGAAAATTTGATATCCATTACAGACCGCGCACTGCGATCAAGGTTCAAGACTTCGCCGACTTCATTGTTGAATGTATGTTACCTGAAGATCCCCCGTGACTAGTGATTTCTGAAGCCCAAGATCCTTGGATCCTTTATATGGACGAATTTTTGGCAATTGGTAACAGTGCGTAGGGATCATCCTTTGTTAGTCCAGAGAACTTAATTATTGAGTATGCACTTTGATTTGATTTTTAAGCCTCAAATAATGAAGCAAAATATGAGGCTCTGCTTGCGCGGATAAGCTTAGCACACGCCTTGAAGGTGGACTCATTGTCAGTGCATAGAGACTCTCAATTGGTTATCAACCACATCTTGGGAGAGTATGAAGCTAGATACGAAAGGATGGTTCAGTATCTCCACCTAGTTAAGACGTTGGCATCAAGGTTCAGGAACTTCACTATTTGACAAATCCCCCGAGATCAAAACACACAGGCAGATGGGCTATCAAGGCTTGCATCCAAGAAAATCTTAGAGGTTTTGCACACCGTTTACATTGAGCTCCTTAAAGAGCGCAACATGAGCTCCAAGGTTGGTGTTGAAGTGGTGGATAAAGAACCGTGTTGGATGGACCCTATCATTAAGTATCTTACTACAAGAGAATTACCCAATGGGAGACATGAGGCACGTAATCTCCATGTCAAACCTGCTAGTAGAAGGGGTCCTTTATAAGAAGTCTTTCATCCTTCCTTATCTCAGATGTCTATGCCTGACAGAATCCCTATACGCGCTGCAAGAAGTACATGAAGGGATATGCAGATAACACCTTGGAGGAAGAAGTTTGGCTCAGAAAATTCTAAGGCAGGGGTATTACTGGCCGGTGATGTAAAAGGATACGATTGAATTCACACAAAGGTGTAATAAGTGCCAAAAGTTTTCCCTATATTCACACACTCCAGTCGCCCCTCTGAGCTCAGTGGTCTCCCCAATTCTTTTTACTATGTGGGGAATGGATATACTAGGACCATTTCCATTGGCATCCGGGCAACGGCGATTCGTGATAGTGGCAATTATCGACTATCACATCGGCCAAATGTGAAGATTTCTTTTGGAAGAGTGTCGTATGTCGCTTTGGGGTACCGAAGGCTCTCATTGTTGACAACGGGAGACAATTTGACAATAACAACTTCCAAACTTTCTGCAAGAATCTTTTGATTGATCTTCGCTTTACTTCTGTCACCCATCCACAGTCGAATGGCCGGACGAAAAACATGAATCGAAGTATTTTGCAAAGCCTTAAGAAGAAGTTAGACGATGCCAAGGAGGCATGGGTGGATGAACTCCCAAAAGTGTTGTGGGCATATCGCACGACTCCACATTTGGCCATGGGGGAAACACCCTTCCTCCTTTGCTTTGGGATAGAGGCAATGTTACCAGTTGAAGTGGGGCTCCCTACAGTTTGCGCTCTGCACTTCAGCACAGAGGATAACAAGGCTAGTCTCCGCGGGAATCTCAACCTTGTAGAGGAAGTTTGGGCCCAAGCACATGAATGCTCAATAGTTATAAAACAACGAGTCGCACGCTAGTACAATAGAAGAGTCCGCTCAAAGCTCTTTCAAGTTAGGGACTTAGTTCTTCGCAAGCTGGAGGTGTCTAACTCTAAGTCAGCTATAGGAAAATTGTCTCCAAATTGGGAAGGGCCTTATCGTGTCTTAAGGGTACTTAAGCCAGGAGCTTATGCATTAGAGACACTTTCTGGAGAACCAATCCCTCGTACGTGGAATGCCAAAAACTTGCGAAGATATTATCAGTAGCATCTTGTCCCGAGGCAAGACGCTTCTTTTTGGGGGGCAAGGGGACTCAAACCTTGCCAAACTCCAGTAAAGTTTAGGAGTTTTTATTTTTCTAGAGTAGTCTTTAGATGGCTTGACGAATTAATGGGTTGTCACTAATCCAGTATGTACTTTATATTTTTTGCCCAAGCAATAAAGTTCTCTTTTCCTGAGCATGATTTTGATGTCACACAAATAATGTTCTTGCCTGAGCAGGGAGCAAACTTCATCTCCTTTGTGAACGGATGAAGTATAAGAAGGAACAAGGCATCTGCCCGAGCATAATGTCGTCCGAACACTCTGCTCGAGCAAAATCTTGAACTTCATTTCCCTTGCTCTCGGACAAAGCACAAAGGAGGAACAAGGCATCTGCCCGAGCAGAATGTCGTCCGAGCACTATGTCTGAGCAGAGTCTCAAATTTCATCTCCTTTGCGCTCGGACAAAGCACAAGGATGAACAAGGCATCTGCCCGAGCATAATGTCGTCAGAGCACTCTGCTCGAGCAGAGTCTCGAACTTCATCTCATTTACGCTCGAACAAAGCTCAAGGAGGAACAAGGCATATGCCCGAGCAGAATGTCGTCCGAGCAGTCTGCCCGAACAGAGTCTCGAACTTCATCCCTCTTATGCTTGGATAAAGTGCAAGGGGGAACAAGGCATCAACCCGAACAGAATATCGTTCGAGCACTCTGCCCTAGCAGAGTCTCAAACACTATCCCACTTGTGCTCGGTTGAAGCACAAGGAGAAACAAGGTCTCTGCCCGAGCAGAAGGCTGATGGTTTAGCTATAGATCTAACCCGTGAGGCAGCAAGGTTTTGATGGGGACATCGTCACTCCACCCAACCTTGTTACTTTAAAATTTGGCCAAGCGAGGGTCCTAGGCTTCTTTGCCAACTCTTAAGTGATGAATAAGAGTTCGTCTCAAAGTAAAAAGACAATGTTATGTGTACGGCATGAGCTGGTAAACATATAGTAACATGAGGAAGCACCAAATGCCATGAATAAAACACCCTCTAAGGAGGGATGGTAGATAAGATAAAGTGCTTACAAGCCCTTCAAAGGGCATCAAGAGTACTTAGTCAAAACCAAAGAAAAAAGTCTAAAAACATAGAAACAATGCATAAGGCTCGAAGGCAGCCCCGAGTGACTATCATTTGTAGCCTGAGAAGTAGCGTCCCCCACCTCGAAAAGCATGACTGTCTCCAGATGGGGACCCAAAGGCCGGCACCACTAGTCGTCCAAATGGATGTTGAGATATTACTGGGGCAAACATCTCCTTGGCCTTCAGGAAGCCCATCTCGTAGATCTTCAAACTGTCGTCACTCATCCCCGGCATTCCCGTCGAGAAATTCTTGGATGCCTTGATCTCTTACCTCCACTATCTTCCTTTTGGCCCTCTCCAATCTCTTTTCAAGGGCCTCAACTTAGTCAAGGAGGTCTACATCCCTCTACGTCAGCTCCTACGTATGCTGGGTGGCTTCTTCAGCTTGAGCAACGGCCTCCCTCTTCTCTTGGCTTTCCAGAGCTGCCACCTCCCTGGCAATCTCGAAGCGAGATAGCATCTGCACCCCACATTCGTACATCTGAAAAACAAGATTAATGGTCAGTTGAGGGAAGGTCGAGACAAAATAGAGGAAGGAATAAGTCGGCCTTTAGCGAGTACACAGCTTGGGCAAAGGTGCATGCAAAAGACTCATGAGTCTGGTTTACAAGTATCTCCCTGTCTTTGAAAAGAACACCATGTACGAGATGCTACTCAAAAACGTAGTTGTGCGGCATCCCCATGTCGTCTTGCCTTATAATCCATCAGGGCCAAAAGATGGGATCTTCTTCGATGGACACCCCTTCAATGGCTCGAGGATGTGGTTTAAGAAGAGTAACATTGGCCCTCTTTGGAGTAGGGGGCACTTCAATAGCAGGCAGTTTCTCCTTTCTTTTTCCCTTCGCTTTCTGGAGGGCGCCTAAGAAGCCTGTCTTCAATGTCTTTATGTTGCCGCTAGCAATTTCTGCACAAAAAGAACAACGGTATTAACATCGGAAGAAGGATATAAAAGACCAAAGTCAAAGTACACAAAGGGCCTACATAATGCCTACCTAATGGTTCAGTTTTAGTTGAACATGTGCTAGGGCGGCTAGAGGGGGAGGGTTAACCGAAAGACCAACTGGTATAGGTTTATGGGGAATGATCTTCCCATACTCTAACTGTTGCTTTGTCAGAGGTACATCAATTGAAAGACCACCCTGAAGCTTTATGTGGCTAAGGATATGCTTTGTTAAGGTATCCGAAAGAGGCATATTCTTGTTCTCAAGATCTTTGTAGTTAGCATTCCATGTCTTTTTGAATCCTAATTTCCCTTGGTCTTTGCGACCAGCAAAGAAGTATCTAGAATGCCAAACTTTGTTGGATTTTGGACCACCCTTGAGAAGCCTCTGCCTGTTGTGGATATAGTACCACCCAGGACAGTTGGTGACACCTTAAACAAAACAAATTTCAAAGACTTTCATGAAGTCTGTAGGATCTGCTTTGTAGCCAGAAGTCTCGATCAAATAGATAAGACCCACAAAGATTCTCCAGCCATTGTGTACAAGCTGACCGGGTGCCATTTTATAATGATCAAACATCTGGAGGGCAAAAGGGTACAGAGGGAGTCTATAACCCGACCTCATTTACTCTTCATAGATACCTGTTTCCTAGTTGTTTCCATAGTTGGCTGGCTCTTGCAACTCTGGAACTCGAGCTACCTAGCCTTTGGGAAGAGTATACTCCATGATCAGCGCCTCCAATTCTTCCTTGGTCATTTTATTCTACTTCTCATCGGTAGTAAACCAGGGTTTGGGATTCTCTTTTTCTTCAGCTTTGTCCTTTAAATCGCCTAGTGCATTCCTAGGGGGTAAAGGTTGTGATGATTGAGGATTGGAAGGGCCTGCTTCGTTTTGGGATGTTGGAACTCGCCTAATGGACGAAGAGGAACTACTTTTAATAATTTCTTCAGAAGAAGTTACACTATCAGATGACTCCGGCATATTCTCTACCTGCAAGACTTGATACTATGAAAATAGAAATGCTGAACTAAAAGAGAGGTACAAGGAGACTTACTTGATGAAGAGCATAATGCTTCCAACTTTTGAGCGAGGTGAAAAATGAAGTGGGTTTGCCATTTTTATAGGGGATTCTGCTGTAACCGACTCTTGAGGAGCGCGACGGTATATTTACCTCTTTATGTGTCACAATCTTGGAGCAGCAAAATTTTAATTTCCCACCTAAGGAATTTATTACGTAAGACGTGTGTATGGAGGGATAAAGCATCTGCCTAAGCAGAGTCTCGAACTTCATCCTCATTGTGCTCGGACTAAGCACAAGGAAGAATAAAGCATCTTCCCGAGCAGAATGCTGTCCGAGCACTCTACCCGAGCAGAATCTCGAACTTCATCCCCTTGTGCTTGGACAAAGCACAAGGAAGAATAAGGCATCTGCCCAAGCAGAATGTTGTTCGAGCACTTTGCCGAGCAGAGTCTCGAACTTTATTCCCCTTGTGCTCGGACGAAGCATAAGGAGGAATAATGCATATGCCTGAGCAGAATGCTGTTCTGGCACTCTGCCCGAGCAGTGCCTTTTACTTCATCTCCCTTGTACTCGAAGAAAGCACAAGGAGGAATAAGGTATCTACCCAAGCAGAATGCTATCCGTGCACTCTGCCCGAGCAGAGTCTCAAACTTCATCCTCCTTGTGCTTGGACAAAGCACAAGGAAGAATAAGGCATCTGCCCGAGAAGAATGTTGTCCGAGCACTATGCCCCAGCAGAGTCTCTAACTTCATCCCCTTGTGCTCAGATAAAGCACAAGGAAGAATAAGGCATCTGCCCAAGCAGAATGTTGTTCGAGCACTGTGCCGGAGCAGTCTCGAACTTCATTGCCCATGTGCTCGGATAAAGCACAAAGAGGAATAAAGCACTCTGCCCGAGCAGAGTCTCGAACTTCATCCCCCTTATGCTCGGATGAAGCACAAGGATGAATAAAGCATCTGCCCGAGCAGAATACTGTTTGAGCACTCTGCCCAAGCAGAGTCTCAAACTTCATCCCATTGTGCTCGGATGAAGCATAAGAAGGAATAAAGCATTTGCTCGGACATAATGTTGTTCGTGCACTCTGCCCGAGCAGAGTCTCGAACTTCATCCCCCTTATGCTCGGATGAAGCACAAGGATGAATAAAGCATCTGCCCCAGCAGAATGCTGTCTGAGCAGAGTCTCGAACTTTATTCCCCTTGTGCTCGGACAAAGCACAAGGAGGAATAAGGCATCTGCCCGAGCAGAATACTGTCTGAGCACTCTGCCCGAGCAGAGTCTCGAACTTCATCCCCCCTGTGCTCGAACGAAGCACAAGGAGGAGTAAAGTATTTACCCGAGCAGAATGTTGTACGAGCACTCAGCTCGAGCAGTCTCGAACTTTATTCCCCTTATGTTCGGACGAAGTAAAAGGAGGAATAAAGTATCTGCCCAAGCAGAATGTTGTCCAAGCACTCTGCCCGAGCAGGGTCTCGAACTTCATTCCCCTTGTGCTCGGACGAAGCATAAGGAGGAATAAAGCATCCGATCGAGCAGAATGTGGTCCGAGCACTCAGCCCGAGCAAAATCTCATACTTCATCCCCCTTGTGCTCGGACGAAGCGCAAGGAAGAATAAAGTATCTACCTGAGCAGAATCTCATACTTTATCCCCCCTGTGCTCGGACGAAGCACAAGGAAGAATAAAGCATCTGCCCGAGCGGAATGCTGCCCAAGCACTCTGCTTGAGCAGAGTCTCAAACTTTATCCCCCTTGTGCTCAGATGAAGCACAAGGAGGAATAAAGCATCTGCCCCAGCAGAATGCTATCCAAGCATTCTGCCCCCAAGCAAAGCGGCCAAATTGTCTTCTTCTACCCAAGTAAAATGCTATCCAAGCACTCTGCCAGAGCAGAGTGCCCAAATTGTCTTCTTTCTATTCTGACAAAAGCATCTGCCCGAGCAGAATGTTGTCCGAGCACTCTGGCCGAGCAAAGCGCCAAGAATGTCTTCTTTCTGTTCGAACATGTTAAAACCACTATTTTAGATATTGCAGTGAAAAAGTGTGCTTTCACCCGCTCCTTAACCGCAGGAAAAAGCAGGGGGCATTATGATATTGCTAAAAATACACTCATAATCAGTGAATGACATGTGGCAGTTATGACCCATGGTCAACGCTGGATAGCTACAGATTTAGTTGTTATTGTATTGTTAGAGTTAGGATTCTAAACCAATCCTAACTCAACTGTCTAGGATGGTGACATGATCTTCAAGGATCCTAACACGATCCTAATTGGCCTAGCCCAAGGCCCAGCCACCAAGACTCACAAACCTGTTAGGAGTCTTCCACCTATGACTATATAAAGGGGTCTACCCCCAGGTATGGGGACAACCACACACACATATACACTGTGTTATATTGCTTTCTCAGAGTTCTACATCGTTAGCTACGCTCTGACTTAAGTATCGGAAAGTTCCTACATCAGAACCCCACCCGGCGGTCACTCTGTGTTCTGTTTTGCAGGTCTATTTTCTAGTTGTGGTTCTCGATCCAGTTTTTAGCAGCAACAATTTGTAATTTAATTGAAATTTGTTGTTGTTGGACAATTGACGTGGGACTAAGTTTCTAGTATCCATGGCTTTGTATAAACTATCTTCGTACCCCCTAGGGTTGATGAAAATTAAACAAAGACTTTGTACAACGGTAAGCTTTGGCAAAGTAGTCAAATAATAATGGCCAACCATGTTTATATTCAGGTACATCGTCATGCTTTTGGAAGAAGACCAGGTCGTCTCATGGTATCAAAGGAAGACCAATATCCTTCATGTGCTAGCCCACTTGGTCACGGAATTCGTGCCCTGCTATTTTGGGTTACATAACTCAAGTGTGCAGGGAATAACCCGAAAATTTGTTTCTCACTTCCCATCTCCACCCCCAGTAAAAAAAATATATACATATAGGTGTATATATATATATACACACACACATACATACATAAATATGTATGTGTATGTGTACACACACATATATACACAAACACACGTACACACATGTGTGTGTGTGTGTGTGTGTGACCTCAACCCTCCACATCGACAAAGAATAAGGATTGGATCTTTTTATAATTTGTGACTTATCCTTTCATAGATCATGCATTCATGTTAGGTGTCAAGTCTCACTAAGACTATAACCATCATGGATTGTGAAGAAAATTATAACCATCATGAATTGTGAAGAAAATTATCAACTTCAATATTCTTTGGAGAAAACAGCAAAAATGGTCCCTAAACTTTCGGCCATTCGCA
Organism: Escallonia rubra; assembly: GCA_033065855.1. NCBI lineage: Eukaryota > Viridiplantae > Streptophyta > Magnoliopsida > Escalloniales > Escalloniaceae > Escallonia > Escallonia rubra. Next base: position 25,474 of record JAVXUO010000368.1, on the reverse strand, counting down.
CGTGTAGTCCCTGTAGTTTCAATTTCATAAGAATAGTCCCTGTAGTTTTTAGGTTTAGCTATTTTAGTCCTTTTTCACACAGTTGTCTGTTTTCAGCCATTAACATGCCCTTTGGTGGGGGTATTTTCGTCCCTTCACCTCGTTGGTTTCCTTCCAAAATTAAACCTAGAGCTTCCCTCTTTCCCACGTAACTTCACCAACAAATACATCCCCACTCAGTCGATACACATTACACTTACACATAGTACTCGTGTATACGTAATGTTTGAAGGGAAAGGTCAAATAACATACCAAGGAGAAGAAAAAAGTCAGATTAGATACAAAAAACCATGGAAGCTCGATGCTTTTATGGAGTGAATGCAAAGCTGTACACATCATGAATAGACCTGAATCCAGGAAGGTATGTGGGCGAAATCAACGGGTTAAAATTCTAGTTTGATGTGCTTCCTCTTTCTTAATTAGTTGATAGGTTTTCTTTACATTTTGTAGCTTGAAAATTGAGTTAACTATAATGCACACAAACTGTTCGTAGAATGGCTCATCTGGATATTTTGAGTGGTATGATCCCCCTATATGCCGTAGAGCATGTCAACTGATTCCTGGGCTCTTGCAAAAGATAAAAAAAATGGATGCTCTGATTACAAGGCAAAATGACAGGGAAAATAAGCTTTCGATGGCTCTGTTCTTGTCAGATTTGACGGCTGTGGTGTTTTGGTGTGTTGACCTATTTTATTGATATGGTGTTTTATTGTATGAAGTAGTGCTTAGGTTATGTGTTCCTACACTCAATAAATGTGTACCCAAATGGCATTATACTAGTTCTACTTTGTAAGTTATATGTATCCAAATGTCTATGTGCTTACGTTTTGCTATCTTGTAACTATCACAGCAAAATTAATGCAATGGATTCCAATTTCTTTTGATGCAATGGTGCCTGAAATGAGTTTTTTTTTTATGCAATGGTGCCTGAAATGACTAAGTTGTGTGCAATACATACACAAAAGACATAACTCCATGAGCAAGAACACATGACCATAATTTAAATGCCAAAGTTCAATTACCATAATCAAGTTACCAATGCATTACATCAAAAGACATACAGAAAGTTAAAGCTATAATCAAACATCCAATGACCAACATAAACAGGTAAATAAACAGGCACCAAGGTCTCAAATCCTAAAGACATATCCAAAGACGCATCATTCACTACATCAACTATTGAATTCTTACACCCTTGACTACCTATAATTCCTCTTCTTGGTAGGGGTGGCAACTTGACTTCTTGTATGAATTCTAGTAGGAGTGGCAACTTGACCTCTTCTAAAAATCCTATTAGCAGTAGGAGTGTAGTGGTAGTAGCAAGAACACTGGCACTGGCACACTTGGATGGAGTAGTAGTGTGATATCCTGAAAATACTAATTAATTTATCTAACCTTGAATTAGATTAATTAAGGGGGACTATTTTTATTAATTCGCATTATGTGGATGATTATTAAGTGTTAGGGAGCTAAATAAGGGGTTAGTATGGCCTTAGGGGTTAAAATATAATTTTGGAAAGTTAGGGGACAAAAATGCAATTTTGGAAAATATGGTGAACAGGGTGCATACTTTTATTAAGTAGCATCATTTTGATGATAATGAGGTGTTAGGGGGTTAAATGAGGGGTTAATGTGGTCTCGGGGTCAAAGTGTAATTTTTCCAAACGAGGGGTCAAAATGCAATTTTGGGAAATTTTAGGGGCCAAAGTGCAAATTTTGAAAAATTGGCAAAAGGAGTCACGAATCTGTGAGAAATCAGCCCAGAAGTTGCCACCTCCTAGTTGCTCTAAGGCTGAGTGAGTGAAATAAATTATAAAGTAATTGTTGGATGAAGATTAATGAGGAAATTATAAAAAAAAAGTTTGTGGGGTGGAAAATGTAAATAGAGGAAATTCGGGAATAGTGGCCCTGAAGAAGAAACAGAAGAAGAACACAGAAAACAGAGAAGAAAAAGAAGAAAAGAGAGGAAAAAGAAGAAAAAGAAGGAGAAAAGAGAACCCAGAATATACAAGGGTAATTCTATTTCTTCAAGCCCTTAATTGTGGGGAAGAATTTAATATAATCTACAAGGGTATATGTTAGTGAAGATTATGCTAAATTCTAGTATGAATTGGGTGAAAGAAAGCTTGAAAAGGAGAAAGGAAGAGAAATGGGGAAGACTTTCAGTGTTTGGTGTGTGTTTAGAGTGTGTTTAGTGTGTGTTCTTGGTGTATGTCCACGAATGTGTTTCGGGTGGGTATAAAAATAGAACTTTAGGTGGATTAATGAACTAATTTGGATGTAACCTGTGTAAAAAGATGGAAATTGATGAAATTGAGTGGAATTCAGGGTGTTTGTGGATGCGAAATGGGAGTTTATATGGTATATGGCATTCGGCAGAGAGAAAGAGAGAGGTTGAAGATAAAGAGTAGGTGTATTGAAGGTGAATTAGTGTGTGAAGTGATTTAAATAGTGACTGTTTTTGTCAGTAAAACTGGAAAGTAAAAAACAAGTTTGAAATTCGAATATTTAAAAAAGTTAGGGTCAGATTTAGCCACAGTGTAAAAACAAGACCCTAGTTATTTTTAAGAGACATGGTGTGTGGAAATATTTCGGATTTTTCTGAGATCGGGAAACGGGTTGACACGATGATTTTGGAAGCTTACGGTGAAATTTAAAATATCAAACTAACGCGGTTTCGCACAAACAATTTATGAGGACCCTAGGATGCTGAGATGTTTAATTTTCCAAAACTTTGAGCCATTTCAAAGTCAATAGCTATTTTTGGCCGAATCAACTTTTAAGCGCTCGGTCTGGACACCGGTTCAGAATTTTCGGGCAAATATCATCTAAAATAGTTTTTAGCTCAACTTTGGCATGCCTAAAATAGCGTTTTAAAGTAGTTTTGAGATTTTTCTGGTGCCGGGAACCCTCAGGGGCATTTTGGTAATTGTCGCCAGCGGAGGGGATATTTTGATAATTTTTCCTATAAAATTTTCCGAATGACTTATTAGTCCGGGAAGGGTTGTAATACACCTGAAAAGGTTGTTTTGAAATAGCTTTAGGGTGTTGGGGTGGTAGTGAACCCTCAGGAGCATTTCAGTAATTTGTCTCCCAAATGGGGTATTTTCGTAATTTTCCCTTTGAAATTTTTTGAGGGACTATTTGGTCTATGAATGATGTAGTATATCTAAAAAGTAGTTTTAAAACAGTTTTGGGGTATTGGTGATGTAGCGGCCCTCAGGGAGGTATTTAAGTAATTTGCCTTGTTGGCGCTACATTTTGGGCACGTGCATTATTAAGCTTCCGGAGTGACAGAAGTGAGGAATGGTGTTAATACGCCTAAAATGAGAGAGCTGTTATTGTGAATGCGTCAGAAAAGGTTAGGTTAAGGATCCGGCTATCGGATCGGATTAACTAGCTGTCGTAAAATGTTATGAATGGTTAAATGGGAAGGGGTAGAATAAAGTGTGCGTTTATGTTAGAATGATGCCTGACGAGCAAGGGATTATTTGATTAGGTGATGTCGCTCGGTGCGATCGGAGGTCGGAGTTGCTTCGGCTATAAGCCAATGAGGTAAGGACAATACGGTTCTGATATGCTAATTAATTGATTCGATTAGCATGCCATGTTGATGATGTTTATGTTGGACTCTTGTTGTTATGATTGGACAACGGCAGTCATTGTGACCGGTTTTCATTTAATTGAGTTATGTTGTTAAGGACTTAAGGTAGAATACATTTCCTTAGTCCGCCCCTTTGATGACATTTATTGAGGATAATGCGTGTCTTAGTATGCTATGAGTTGATTCGATTAGCATACTTGACGTTTGGGGTGATATTGTGTAGGGGTTGTTGTGCGGTTGTTGTGAGATGTCGGCAACTATATCTCCTATTTGGGAACACTATTGAGGACTTGTGGTTATACATCTCCCGAGTCCGCCCTGTCATTGATGATGATGATGTTGAGATTGTGGTGTTGTTGTTGTAAAATGTCGGCACTTATTGATGATCGACATTTCTCTTATGTAAGAATGTTGTTGAGGACTTTGTGGCAAACTTCTCCCAAGTCTGCCTTGTTGATGATGTTACGTTGAACTCTTGTTGTTATATTTGAACACCGGTTGATCTTCTGATCCGGTATTCCTTGTTGAATTGTGTTATTGAGGACATAAGGTGAAATAATTTCTCTTAGTCCGCCTCGTTGATTAAGCCGTGTTGCTTAGCTGTAATGCGGTTAGAGAAAAGCACTCTAGATGAGGTCCCTGCTTGTCGACAGTGTCTTTTCTAATTATTTGAGACTGAGATGAACATCTCATAAAATAGGACATCTATATGAGGAGGATGGCCTATGAGCTATGATCACTTGCCAAAGAGGATGTATGGTGCTCGAGCTGAGTCTGTCGAGTCTGGTCAAGTCCTGTCCGCCGTGTCCGAGTTGCATTGCATTTTATTATCTTTTAATGTTAACGATTTTAATGACTTGTATTTCATTGATGTTTATTTCTTTCGATTTCCTATTTTAGTGTTCAATTGCGTAGTCAGTCACTCAGTCTGTCATGTCCATGAGGAGGTGGCAGTAATGCTGCTCTGTTGGGCCTTGAAGTCGCTCAGTCTAACGAAAGGAAAAGATTGTTTGACAATTATGCTGATGCTGAAAACTTGTTGTAACTCTTGATTCATTGCTATGGTTAAGATGATTATTATTCCTCCGAGTCTCTCGAATCATTTGTACACGATACTCCTTGTGTTGTCTTTACTGGGCGATTTGCGCTCATTCCTTGTGTTGCGTTGTGCAGGCTCTAAGGTTGATCAAGGAGAACCCTCTAGAAAGGAAAAAGAAACAAGCTAGAAAAGTTGAGCGAGGGGAACAGTTGTGTGAGGTAAGACAAGCTAGAAATGGTGAGATAAAGATTGAGTTGCAAGATAAGTTGATAAGAGTCCTATGACTACAGTCATATACTAGGTTGTAAACATTCATGTTGTTTAGAGACCTGAAAGTTTTTCTCTGCAATACGATGTTTGTTTATAAGAATTTTTTTTGTAACGACACATTTTAGAGCGTCTATTAATGATGTATGAGTATGAGGATGCAGTTGCTCTGTATTCAGCACAGGATTTGAATGTGATTATGATCGATAACTTAGCCCGGTGATGTCACTAAGGTTGAGGGTGTCGCAAGGAGCCTGGCTTCTTATCACTACCCTAATAGGAGTAGTAGTGTCAAGAATAGTGGCACTGGAACTGGCATACTTGGATGGAGTAGCAGTCTGGCTTCTTGTCACTACCCTAGTAGGAGTAGTAACAGTAGGAACACTTGGCATGGTACACTTGAATGGAGTAGCAACTTAGCTCCTTATAGTTGTAGCCAACCTTGCATTTGCTCTTTTCTTCTTAAGTATGGCTTTCCTCAATGCTGCAGCCTCATGGCCATTAAACATAACCATCTCTTCACTCTGTTGTCTTTAAGCAGCCACATCATTTCCTTTTACTTGATTATTGCTTGCAAGCCTCCTCCCTGCTCTTGCTGCTCTTGTATTTTCCATCTTATGTGCAATCAAGCTCTGCCTCCTAGAAACTTTCTTCTCTACTCTTTCATTGCTTTCCATATTCACGGCACTTTTTCTTTGATTCCTCCTAACCTGTTTAAAGAGATAAAATACATTGGAAGTTAACATACAACCGAAAAAATAAGCAAAATAAATACTGAGCTAAGCAAAATAAGCTCACAGGTAACTATTGAGTTCTTCCTTCATGTCTTCCATTTGCATCAACATTTGTAGCAGTTGTATCATCCACATTTGCTTCAGCCATAGCTGTTGTACCCTACATATCTGCAGTACTTACTGCTTTTGGGGGCACACTTCCATATCCCTTGCATGTTCTTTGTGTTTGGCCATACTTTACACAATCACCATAAGTCATTCTCACTCTCTTTCTCCTAACCTTCCTTGGCCTTCCTGGTTGAGTATGATGAATTGGGGAAAGAAGTTCAGGCTTCACTATATTCCCGAAGGTTTGGACCATTGATTGGGTGGATGAAGTCCTCGCATATCTTGGTTTAAGACTCTATTTTGTAATGCACCCACTCCTTTGGTCTCATCCCTTCTTCTTTTTCTTTTTTTTGCCATTTGCCTCATCAAAGTATATGGCAGAAACAGCATGAGGGCAAGGGATACCACTGAGGTCACATCTTCTACATGTGCAAGTCTTATCTCTTAAATTCACAGCATACTGAGCACCAAATGGACATTTAAACTGGTACTCAGGACCCCCCAATCCATATGCTAACACACTTATTTGACCTAGTCTTCTTCTTCTCAACTATTTTTTAATTATGAGGTGTATTCTCATATGGCTGCTAAAAACTTGATCTGGAACCACGGCCAAAGAATGGACCAGCAAGACAAAACAGAGTGACCGCCAGGTGGGGGTTCCGGCCGGGGAACTCTCCGATTCTTAAGTCAGGGTGCAGCTAACAGGGTAGAACTCTGAGAAAGCAATAAGGCACAAGGTGTGTATCTGTGAAGTTGTTTTGTACCTGGGGGTAGTTCCCTTTCTGTAGCTGTAGGTGGAAGACCAGGACTAAGAGTCCTGATGGCTGGGCCTTGGGCCAGATCTGTTAGGATTATGTTATGATCCTTGAGGATCATGTTATGATCCCTACGGATCATGTTAAGCTCTAATCAGGATGCTTTTAGAATCTTGTCATTCTGGAATGGTAACCACCAAACCTGTATTTGGTTAGGCTGACCATGAGTCAACCCTTCCACGTGCCATCTTTCAATTGGGAGTGTACTTTTAACTATATCATGATGCCCCTACTTTGGCGACGGTTACGCAGTACGAAAAAGCATAACCAACTATTGGAATAGCTAAAGCATGTACACAAGCGGGCCAAAAAGTTCTCTAGAAGCCACTTACTCAAAGCGATGACTTTGGAAGATGTTCGGACTTTTCGCTCAGACCATCTGCTTGGGCATGGTCTGTCTAAGCATAACTGCTTTAAACCCCTTCTGCTCGAACTGGCTAATGTCCCACTTTGGACTTTGTCTGAGTATAAGGGAAAAGATCTTGGTATTTTGCTTGGACAAAGTGCTCAGACGGCATTCTACTCGGGCAGAAGCCCAGAGCCTTTGTGCTTCATCCGAGCACAAAGGTAATGGTCCTTGCAATCTGCTCTGGCAGAGTGCTCGAATGGTGTTCTACTCGTGCAGAAGCCTTGAGCCTTTGTGTTTCATCCGAGCACATGGGAATGGTCCTTGCACTCTGCTCGGGCAGAGTGCTCGGACGGCATTCTTCTTAGGCGGAATCCTTGAGCCTTTGTGCTAAGTTCGAGCACATAAGGAATGGTCCTTGCACTCTGCTCAGACAGAGTGCTCAGAAGGCATTCTGCTCAAGCAGAAACCTTGACCCTTTGTGCTTCGTCCGAGCATAAAGGGAATGGTCCTTGCACTCTGCTTGGGCAGATTACACGGATGACGTTCTGCTAGGGCAGACGCCTTGAGCCTTTGTTCTTCATTCGAGCATAAAGAGAATGGTCCATGCACTTTGTTTGGGCAAAGCGCTTGGATGGCGGCGGCTAGGGCAGAAGCCTTAAGCCTTTATGTTTTGTCCGAGCCAAAGGGAATGGTCTTTGCACTCTGCTCGGGCAGAGTGCTCGGATGGCGTTCTGCTCAGGCAGAAGCCTTGAGCCTTTGTGCTTCATCTAAGCACAAATGTAATGGTCCTTGCACTCTGCTCGAGTAGAGTGCTCGGATGGCATTCTACTCGGGTAAAAGCCTTGAGCCTTTGTGCTTCTTCCGAGCATAAAAGAATCGTCCTTGTACTCTGCTCAAGAAGAATGCTCGGACTGCATTTTGCTCGGGCAGCGGCAATGACCCTTGGGGGCCTTAATGGCTCACACGTGTCCCTTAGTCCCATCGCAATAAATTATCTTGGTGGAAAAATTGAATTTCCATGCTCTAGGATTAGGCTAACAAGGGTAAATGAAATGTCATGCCTTTCTAGGAGCGGTTACTCAGAAGCTCTCTATAAAAGAGCAAGTCCTTTTCATTTCTCCTTTCACTACAAATTCCTCCAAGTGTTTTACTCTACATCAAGTAAGTTCTCCTTCCAATCTCTTTTCAGTTCAGCATTTTATTTTATAGCTTCAAGTCTTTTTCGGTAAGAAAATGTCTGAGTCGTCTAATAGTGTAAGCTCTTCTGAAGAGCTTATTGAAAGTAGCTCATCTTCGTCTATTAGGCGAGCTCCGACTTCTCAAAGTGAGTCGTAACTCACAATCTTCTTAACTTTACCCAGTAAAGACAAATTAGGGGAAGCTAAAGATAAGTCAGAGGACAAGGACGACCCTAAGCCTTGGTTCACTACCAAAGAGAAGCGAAATAAAATGACCAAAGAAGAGTTAGGAGCTCTCCTCCAAGAATACCCTCTACCAAGGGGATACACTGCTCGGGTCCCAGATTTGCAAGAGCCTGCAAACTATGGGAACACGAGAGGGACATGCATATACACTGGGCAATTAAGCTATGGATATAGACTTCTGCTGCACCTGTTTTCCCTTTCCATGTTTGATCGCTACAAGATGGTGCCCTGCCAACTTAAACCCAATGGACTAAGGAAGTTAGTGGGCCTTATCTACCTAGTCGAGACTTCAGGTTATAAGGCAGACGTTGTAGACTTCATTAAAGTCTTCTTTGTATTGTGCTTTGTCTAGTGTGTGGCAAATAATCTGGGCTAGTATTATATCCACAACAGAAAAAAAATCTTAACGGGTGCCCAAAAGTCGAACGAAGGTTGGCACTCTAGGCACTTTTTTATTAATTGCTAAAGCAGACGCTTGGGGTTCCTTCGCGAGTGAAAAATCCTAAAACAAATCGAGAACAAAGATAAGCAAGTTCTCGATGCTTTAACAGAGCGTATACTTGATCATATCAAGTTCAGAGGCAGTCTTTCCATTAATCAACATCCCACAGAGGAAGAGTTATCGTATGGGAATATCATTCCCAGTAAGTACGTACTAAGTTGCCTTTTAACTGATCCTTCGTCATACTCTGTGACTAGCACATCTTCCACTAGGGTTGGCCCTTTAGGTACATGTCATGTGTGTCTTCGTATGATTTTCGCATCCCTCAAATGTTTCCACTTGTGATTCTGACGTCTTTATTCCTTTTATGCAGAGATGGCTAGTGGAAGTGGAAAAGCCTCCAAGTCCGTCTTCTTGAGTCCTCTTCAAAAGGCTAAGGGGAAGAGGAAACAGAAGGCACCACCTGTCAAGTTGCCTCATGCCCCCAAGAGGACTAAAGTTAGTCTTCTTGAACCTTTTCCCCAAGTTATTAAGGGAGCCTCTAGAGGAAGATACTATCTTCCATTCTAAATGGACAATCAGGCAAGGTGACATGGAAAATGCAGAATAGCCATGTCTCTGACCAGCATCTTTTGCACGGTATCCTCTCAAGGACCTAGAGATCCTTAAGAACCAAGCGCACGAGTCATTTTCATGCTCATTTGCTCAATACGTATATGGCATAAGTATTTTGTGCCCATTCTTCGCCTCTTATCCTAAGGTTTTTCTTATTCATACTTGGTTACTTTTCTCGCTTTTCCCAAATTTGTGCCTATGGCAGCCAAATGATGTCTCGGTTCGAGATGGTTAGGAAGGTGGCTGCCCAGGCTGGGCAAGAGAAGAGAAACGCACTTGCTAAAGTCGAGGAGTCTGCAAAGCACACCCAGGAGTTAGCAACAGAAAAGACAGATCTTCTCGCCAAAGTTAGCCGCCTTGAGAAGAGGGGTGAGCAGGCGAAGAAGAAGGAAGTAGGGGCTATGGAGAAAGGCATCCAGGACTATCTTGAAGGGAATTCTAGCGAGGAGTGGCTTAAGAAGCGCACTGAAGACGGCTTGGAAATCAACGAGTTGGGTTTCCAAAAGGCCAAGGAGATGTTTGCTCAGTGGTTTCCTGACATACCCCTGGACGACTTCATTGTGCCTGCGTTCGGATCGCCTTCGGGAGAGATGATCACGTCTTCTAAAGTGGGTGATGTACTTCTCAGGCCAAGTAGGGTGATCAGCCCGGGGATGCCTCCGAGTCTTAGAGTAGATATTATGGTTCTCTGTACTCTAGGCTCTTTCGATTGTATTGACATTTTGGCTAAGTATTTTGATGCCCCTGGAGGGTTGTAGGTATCTTATAATATTTTTCACCACCCTTTTGGAGGGTGTTGGTTTATGCAGTCATGTGTTCATGAGCTTGTGATTTTCACATCTTACTTGCATTTCATTTTTATTTTGGCGCGAACTCTTATCGTCAGTTAAGAGCTGGAAAAAAGCCTCACAATCTCGCTTGGCTAGGTTTTTAAGTAGCAAAGTGCGGTGAGGGTGACGATGTACCATAAAGACTTTGTTGTTTCACAGATTAGAACTATAGCTAAACCGTTTAGCTAGTACTTGGGTTCTATCTTCACACCTCTAGCACTCTTCTTTGAAGAACAACACATGTTGGAAGTACTTTGCCCCTGAGCTCTGGATAGCTAGGACACCTTGTGAACGGTCCTGGTTGTGGGACCTAGGCGAACTAGGCCAAGTTTGGCAGTTGCTTGGGTTCTTGAGAACCTGGAAACCTTATAAAGGTGCTTGCTTGGGCACTATACTAGAGAAAGAGCGTAAAAGTTATAACCTTATGCTCAGAAAGAAGACTTTATTGCTTGGGCAAAAAATTAAAGGGTAAATTACACTAAACACTCCTGAGGTTTTACGTAATTACACTCCACTACCGCTATCTTTAAAATTTACAGTCAGCTCAAAAAGTAACTTTTTTTCTTACAGTGTTAATGGTGCAATGCAAAAAGACATGAATGCCCTCAGACTGTTTTCTTAGATTTTTTGAGGGAAAATTTGTTTTTGGGAATTATTGGAGGGAATACCCTAATTCAAATTGAATGTCCTAATTGAACCCTAATTTAACGCCCTAATTCACTTAGACACATAATTGAACCCTAAATTAAAGTAATTAAACCCTAAATTGAATGCCCTAGTCGAATCGAACCCTAAATTAAACTAATTGGACCCTAATTGAACCCTAAATTGAATGTCCAAATTCAACCGAACCCTAAATTGAACTTATTGAACCCCCTAATTGAACTCTAAATTGAATGCCCTAATTCAACCGAACCCTAAATTGAAGTAATTGAACCCTAATTGAACCATAAATTGAAGTAATAAAACCCTAATTAAACCCTAAATTGAATGCCTTAATCGAATCGAACCTTAAATTAAACTAATTGAACCCCTAATTGAACCCTAAATTGAATGCCCTAATCCAACCGAACCCTAAATTGAACTTATTGAACCCCCTAATTGAACCCTAAATTGAATGCCCCAATTTAACCGACCCCTAAATTGAACTAATTGAACCATAAATTAAAGTAATTGAACCCTGATTAAACCCTAAATTGAATGCCCTAAATTAAACTAATTGAACCCCTAATTGAACCCTAAATTGAATGCCATAATCCAATCGAACCCTAAATTGAACTAATTGAACCCCATAATTGAACTCTAAATTGAATGCCATAATCCAATCGAACCCTAAATTGAACTAATTGAACCCTAAATTGAATGCCCTAATTCAACCGAACCCTAAATAGAACTAATTGAACCCCCTAATTGAACCCTAAATTGAAGTAATTGAACCCTAATTAAACCCTAAATTAAATGCCCTAATCGAATCGAACCCTAAATTAAACTAATTGAACCCCTAATTGAATGCCCTAATCTAACTGAACCCTAAATTGAACTAATTGAACCCTGAAATGAGCTAATTGAACCCTAAATTGGCTAAATTAAACCTCCTTATTCACTTAGAGTTTGTGGAATTGACTGAAATTTTGGAAAACCTCACAAGTGAGTAAAGGACAAATGGGGGTATTGTGGGTATGAAAATTGTATAAAGTAATGTGTCAGGAAATCTTTTCACAGAGTTGGGCCTGTCGTTAAATGTGTGTAGTTGTGTGTAATGCGGGTACAAACCTCAGGGGGTCGGAGTGTAATTTTTAAAGATAGCGGTAGTGGAGTGTAATTACGTAAAACCTCAGGGGTGTTTAGTGTAATTTACCCTAAATTAAAAGTACATAGGGGATTGATGTCAATCCATGCATTTGTCTAAATGTCAACAAATCTGAGTACTAGTCTAAAAATTGTGATAACAAATTCTTACTCTAGGGTAGACAAGGTCTGACCCCCCCCCCCCCCCCTCCCTTCCAAAAAAGAGAGAGTATCTTACCTTGGGGCAAGATGCTGCTGGTAGTAGCGACGAGGGGTCTTTGCATTCGAGGTACGAGGGGTTGGATCTCCAGAAAGTGTCTCCAGTGTATAAGCGCTCGACTTGAGAAGTTTTGAAACGCGATAGAGCCCTTCCCAATTGGGAGACAACTTTCTTGTGGCTGACCTTAGATCAAACACTTCCAGTTTATGAAGAACTAAGTCACCAACTCGAACAAGCTTTGAACGAACCCATTAGTTCTAATAGCGAGCGCTTCTTTGCTTGATAGATATTGAACGCTCCTTAGCTTGAACCCTAACGTTGTCCAAAAGGCCGAGATTTCCTTGGAGACTAGCTTCTTTGTCTTTTTTATCGAAATGAGGAGTCCGTACTGTAGGGAGTCCAACTTCAAGTAGCAATAGGGATTATGTCCCAAAGCAAAAGAGAAATGGTGTTTCTCCCATGATAGAATGCGGAGTGGTTCGATAAGCCCAGAGCACTTTAGGGAGTTTATCTACCCATGCCTCCTTAACATCATCCAACTTCTTCTTTAATCCTTGTGGGAAGCTACGATTCATGTTCTCAGTTTGGCCATTAAATCGGGGATGGGCCATAGAAGTGAAGCGAAGGTCGATTGAAAGATTCTCATAAAAGCTTTGAAAGTTTGTATTGTCAAACTGCTTCTTGTTATCAGTGATAAGGGCCTTTGGCACTCCAAAGCGACATACAACATTCTTTTAAAAGAAATCTTCGCATTTGGCTGACATGATGGTGGCGCCTGGGAAATGGTTCTAGAATGTCCATTCCCCACATAATAAGGGGAATTGGAGAGACCACAGAGCTAAGAAGGGCGACTGGTGTATGAGTGATTGACGTGATTTTCTGGCATTTGTGGCACCTTTGGGTGAACTTGATGGCATCCTTCTGCATCCATAGCTAATAATATCCTTGCCTTAGTATTTTTCGTGCCAAGTTCCTTCCTCCACGACGTTTTCCAATACATCCCTTCGTGTAATTCTTGTAGCGCATATAAGGCCTTTGTTGGGCACAAACACTTGAAGTATGGAAGGCTAAAAGATTTTTTATATAGGACTCTCTTTACTAAGGCATATCGGGAGGCTTTATCATGAAGGTTTCGTGCTTCACCTCTGTCACCCGTGGAGAGATATTGGATGCTAGGTTTCTTCCAACATGGTTCCTGATCTACCCCCTCGACGTCAGTCTTTGGGCTGATGATGTGCTCCTTGAGGAGCTAAATATGAATCATGCGCAGAAACATGAAAATTTCTGTAAAGGCAAGTCTTGACAATCAGTCCGCCTGGGTGTTTTGATCTTAGGGAATCTGTCATATCGTGAAGTTCTTAAATTTCATGGCTAGAGTCGTGACTAGCCGAAGATATTGAGCCATTCTTTCATCTCTGGCCTCCTATTCTCCTAGTACGTGGTTGACCACCAATCAGGAATCGATGTACACTGATAACAAATCTACCTTCAATGCATGATCTAGCCTTATCCTTGCCAAGAGAGCTCGTACTCGCCTTCATTGTTTGATGCTTGAAAGTTAAAGCAGAGGGCATACTCGATGACAAATTTTTTCGGGCAGATGAAAATGTGCCCTACGTCGCTACTGCCAAGTGCCAAAGCACCATCCACGTAAAGGACCCAAGGATCTTAGACTTCAGAAATGATCAATTGCGAGGGGTCTTCAGGCAATGTGCACTAAACTGTAACGTCTGTCAAGGCATGAGCCTTGAGTGTTGTGCGAGGTTCATACTGAACATCAAACTCCCCCAGCTTTACAAACTCGTTCACCATTCTTCTTGAAGCTTCGGGGTTTGCAATATCTTCATCAAGGGTTGGTCTATTAAGAGTATTGTTGTGTGAGATTGGAATTATGGCCTAAGGCGTCTTGCTGATATGACGAGGGCTAGGGCCATCTTATCGATCTTCGCGTACCTTGTCTTTCCATATTACAAAATCTTACTTACATAATATATTGGCTCTTGGACGACTTTTTCCTCTATAAATAGGACGGCACTGACTGCGACTATAATGACAGAGGGGTAAATAAATAGATCTTCCCCTGGAAACGGCTTGGATAGGAGAGGGGGAGATACCAAGCACTCCTTTAACTCATTAAAAGATTGTGGCATTCCTCCGTCCAAGTGAAGTTATTTGCTTTCCTAATGGCCTTAAAAAAGGATAGGCACCGCTCGCCCGATCTGGACAAGAACCTTCCCAAAGCCGCGACTCTGCTGGTCAATTCTTGAACTTGTTTAACCGTTCGGGCGGGCGTCATGGCTTGGATGGGTTTTATGTTCTTCCGGTTAGCTTCGATACCGCGTTGAGAGACCATGAAGCCTAACAGTTTTTCTTATGCAACTCCAAAGTGCACTTATGTGGGTTCAACTTCATGTTATACTTCCTAAGGATGTCGAAGGTTTCCTTCAGGTCTTCGAAATGGAGCTCGGTCTTGGCACTTTTTACTAGCATATTATCTACATAAACCTCCATGTTTTTGCCGATCAAGTCATGGAAGATTATGTTCACTAGCCGTTAAAATGTAGCTCCCACATTCTTGAGCGCAAAAGGCATGACTTTATAGCAGTAAAGTCCACGCTCTGTGATGAACGAAGTCTTGGGAACATCATCCTCATGCATCATAATTTGATTGTACCCGAAGTAAGCGTCCATGAAGCTCAATAGCTCGTGTCCTAAAGTAGCATCGATAAGGATGTCAATCCTAGGAAGTAGATAGTTATCCTTCGGGCAAGCTTTATTGAGGTCCGTGAAGTCGATGCATATTCGGCATTTGTTGCCTAATTTTGGAACCATGACAACATTGGCAATCCAATCTGGTTAGTGGATTTCTCTAATGCACCCAGCTTCCGATGGTTTATCCACTTCTTCTTCTATTTTCACCTGCCTTTATGGAGCGAAAGTCTATTTTTTGTTTGACAAGCTTCTTGGCTTCAACATTCAGCCGATGTGTGATTATTCCAGGATTGATTCCGGCCATATCTGCCACTGTCCATACAAATGTCTGCATGACTTCGTAGGAGGTCAACAAGCTTGAGCTCTTCCTTGAGACCCGATCCAATTAGAAAAGTCTTTTCCTTAACTCTAGGATAGATCTCTATATCTAAGGGATCTTCAACTGGATCGCCCCTCTGTGACTTTGTCTCGTCTTAGAAATCTTTAATGATGAGGGCCTCCTTGTTCTTTGCTCTTCATGATGCTACATAACACTGTCATGCTACAGTCTGGTCACCCTTCACTTCTCTTACTCCATGTTCCATGGGGAACTTCATCTTTAGGTGGTATGAAGACACTATCACATTCAGTTGGTTTAATACGGTCTATCCAAGTATGGCATTGTAGGTTGACAGGGCACTTATAACTACAAAATCTAACATCAAGTTATCTTAGGCCGGAGCATGCCTAGTGCAACAGGGAGTGCAATAACCCCTTCAACTGTGACTGGATGAACGGAGAAGCCATAGAGTGGTGTATCCATCTCGCGAAGTCAATCTGACAGGATGTTCATCTTCTAAAAAGCGTCATAGAATATAAGTTCGTCCGAACTCCCATTATCAACCAAGATGCGCTTAACATCAAAGTTTCCCTACTTGGAGGGTGATGACCACTGGGTCATCATGCGAGGTCTTTACATCCCATATATCATCATCTAAAAATCAGCTTGCGAGCACTGGTGAAGTCTTATGTTTCTTGTTCAGGGCTTGGCTTGTTATGCCTTGCGAGCCTGTCCGGACCAGCACCGAGTTGTTATGCCCCCAGAGACGGGGTTAATTGTACCTGCATTCTCTTGTCATTCTTCTCTTTCTTCAGCGATTAGAGTCACTTCTCTTCGACCTTCTTTGCACGCCACTTACTTCCCATCATACATATGGCATAGGGGCATTCTAAAATTAGGCGGCAATTTTGCTTTCTCAATGGCTTCAGATAATGGGTATCCAAAATCTTCCATGGGGGGAGATAGTCCTTAGGGACGAGGTTTAGAGATAACCTTCCCAAAGGTTCGTTCTTGGGAATGATCATCTGATGTTGTGTGCTAGTGAGGTCGTCCTTGAGGACGTTTTGCTTTAGACCAATACTGCTCTTTAGGGTTAGTGACCTGCTCGTGGATGCGTTGGTGATATCTTCGAATAAGAGGTCTCGATGATAGCATGAACCACTCCATGTAGTATGTTCCCCAGAGATCATTGGGATCTAGGTGAGGTTGGTTGGTGGAGACTAAAGCCACCGCTACGTTAAGAGTCTTCTGCGTGTTCACGACATCCTTCAGTTCGTGAATTTCTCTAATGAGATTTGCATGTGGTGTATTGAACAACTTACTATTGAATCGGTGACGAAGGTCATCGTTCTTCAGGGTTGTAGGCGGTGATTGGTTCTTTCAAGATCCATCGTTTGACTCAGAAGTGGTAGATGTTATGTTAACATAAACATATTCAGCAGAACTGGTGCGGCGATGAGAGGGCGAGTATTGGTACCGAGAGCGGCCGAGTCGATGAGAGTTGTTTGATCGTGCATGATGATCTCGATTGGAACTGCTGACTGGAGAATCGTTGAAGGATGAGTGATTGATCATGCTCCCTGTCGTGGTCCACAGATGGCGTCAATATGTTGTTGTTAAAAACTTGATCAGGAACCACCGCCGGAGAATGGACCTGCAAGACAGAAAAGAATGACGGTCGGATGAGGGTTTCAGCGGAGGAACACTCTGATGCTTAAATCAAAGCACAACTAACAAGGTAGAACTCTGAAAAAATAATAGGGCACAAGGTGCGTGTGTGTGAAGTCGTTTGCATACCTGGGGATAGTCCTTTTTGTACAGCTGTAAGTGGAAAACCCCTAGCAGGACTAGGAGTCCCGATGGCTGGACCTTGGGCCAGATCTGTTAGGATCATGTTACAATCCTTGAGGATCGCGTTAAGATCTAATTAGGATTCTTTTAGAATCCTTGTCATTTCGGTACGGTAACCACCAAATCTGTATCTGGCTAGGGTCGCTAGGCTAACCATGAGTCAACCCTACCATGTGTCATCTCCCGATTTGGAGTGTATCTTTAGCTATGTCACCTCCCATTGTGCTTTTTCATCTTATCTTTTTTTTCTTTTACATTCATTTCATTAAAAGAACCCGAATCCTTCAAGCATAGTCAAAATAGGTCTATCCCTAGTTTCCAGAATGAAGCCATAGAATTGGTCACAGTAATTATTTAATAGCTTATCACAATTAAGGAAAGTATAAAAATGAACCCCACTCCAGTGTTTGGAGCTTACATTCATTAGCCACTCATATGCTGTTAAGTCATCTTTTTCCAAGTTCTTCATTATAATCCTTCAACTTATGTCCCTTGAATAATTTGTTATAATTCTTGTACATGCGCAACAAGCATGTGCTCAACTTCTGGAAAAATATCCTGCATTGCTGGAACCAATCCCTGCATTTTATTTTATTTTTACAAATTAAAAATTGCTCACAGTAATAGTTGACTACAATCATAATTACATAAGTAATCAACTACAAGGTCATGAATTTTTACCCTCTGCCTATCTGAAATGAATGTCCTCATGCTGATTTTGATTCCCAATGCCAATGTCCCTCCCAAGCAATCCCATAATTCATGTCCATGAACTCTTATTTTCTGGCTCCACCACTGTATATGAAATTGGGAACATGCAAGTATCTACATCTATCCCAACAGCAAATAATAACTGTGAGGGGAAAGGCCCATTCAAAAAACACGCAACCAATCAATGAATGGTCGGCATTGTTTCAACGCTGCCTTGCATGCCCCCAAGGCAAACATACAACCTTTGAAACATATACTGATTTTCATCGTCTTTTATCTTCTTAACAACCATTGTATTTTTTTTATTAGTTCTACAAACCTCATTACAGTAGTCCCAAATTCTCTTGTACTGCTCCAAATTGCCCCCATTGATCTCCTCTAATGCCCCCTGAAAGTCTAATGTTTGCTTACACCAAGTGTGAACTTATTTCTGGCAGCATCTTTCAAAGCAGGCATTGCATATTTGAGTTTGACCTAATTCTCTCCATGTAAGTCTTTGACAACCACTTATAAGTGGCCCTCCTATGGTAATAAAGAATAAAAAGCAAGACAATCGTGGTGTTTAAAATATGTTTTGTTGTGGACCCCTGCATCATGGACCCATACACTGTCCATTTACATTGCTCACTTCCATGCATATTTCCCTCACCCTAACCTTATCATTTTTTACAAACTCTACCTCCCGCATGTTCCTGATAGCATACTCTTTAATTGCCTCCTTGAATTCTTCTCTACTAGCAAACAACATCACCAAACACCTCAACAGCTGAACCCCTATTTCCATCATTGGGGATGTCTTCCTCACTAAAGTCATAATCACTGTCCTTGAAGGTGTCATATCCTACATCACCTTCACTACCATTTTTACTACCATTTTTATTTATTTGCTGAGTTTCAATTACAGTTTTCCTTAGAGGCATTTCATGTTCATTCCTCATAACTTGAGTTTGAGTACCATTAAACAGCCCATCCAACTAACTACCATTTACATCCATCACATCATGTGATACCAAAAACCCACTCTCATCAGTCATCCCCACTAATGTAAGGTCATTAGTATTATCACTAGCTATTGTTTCCCCTAGTTTTATGTATATCTCTAGCACAGTATTAGGATCAACATACACCATGATAGCTCTTACATCAGCATCAGCCTTTAACCTTCTCAACCCGTCATCTAAAGCCATACCATGTATTATATAGTGGAAGTAACATTTTCCCTTATAGCCCTCTTCTTCTACCGTTGTAACAACCTCATATAGTGAAAAGTAATCAGTATGACACATGTTATATTTGTCTACAACCCCACCCACATAGTCCATTATTGGGATTTCCATAAAGTGTCCCCCACGGTGCAGTTCAAGAGTAAAATAACCAGGCCCATTCACTGCACAAACAATTTACATATGACCACATATTAGGGGACGAAGATCCAAATTACAACAATGATAATACACTGACAATATAATATAATTAATTCAATTTCTAACAAAAACAACATACCTCTACATTAGTATATAAATATAGTTAAATAGCACATTGAACAAAACAAAACACCATTATATTATAGTCAACGCAATGCGGCAGTCACTATTGGAATATAGAATCACAACACAGCATATACATAGAACATAAAACCTAAAAAGCAACAATATCCCGTACATAAATATGCATTCCTATAAAGCACAGAATCAAAGCATTAAAGAAAATGAAGTCTGAACATTTATCGTAAAGCACAGAATTCCCAAAATTGAAGTCCCTTTCCCTCTTCACCTAAGTCATTTTGCTTTGATTCGACAATTACGGAATCGCAATCAAATCAAAACCCTAAAACAGATTCAGTCACACAATAAACCCCAATCCCTAATCAAAGCCTAATTGACACCTAATCTTGGTTATTAGGTGTACTTAACATCAAAGGAAGCCCTAATTGGTACCTAATATCCTGTTATTATGCGTGAACATCCAACTCCCTCTCTGTTTTGACAAAATGGGCAATGGGAATAATTTTGGAGGAAAACCGAGGAGGTGAAGGGACGAAAATACTCCCAGCAAAGGGCACACAAACGACTAAAAACAGACGGTCGTGTGAAAAAAGGACTGAAAGGCCAAATTTAAAAACTACAGGGACTATTCTTACAAAATTGAAACTATAGAGACAACACGCACAAATAACCGAAAGTTTGAGGATCATTTGTGTTGTTTCCTCTATTATTTGCCATCATAGTGTCAAAAACTCTCTCTCTCTCTCTCTCTCTCTCTCTCCCCCCCCCCCCCAACATCAGCCTCTCTGTCATCCACCAGTAACATCGAAAGTTTCCTCATAAGTGCCATATTCCACCATTTAGGTTACTGTATCACAGCAGCCCGACTTAAATTGTTTGTCACCTAAAATTCTATCTCGATCATCAAATAGATTGATAATCTTTTGGCAAACACGTCCTTACATGATGGAATCATCGTCGCTAGTAGAACTGCACTTAAAAATCACTTGTCACGAGTCGCCCAAAAACTTGTAACTCGACATTTTATTTCGCAAGTCCGTGACGATATTGAAAAGGAGTGGTCGTGGTCGTGGGTTCGGGTCCCACGGATGGCGCCAATCTGTTGCTGTTAAAAATATGCTCTGGGTATGTTTCGGAACCCGAGCCTGGACCGATGACCTGCAAGACAAAAAACAAATGACCGTCGGGTGGGGTTCCTGGCGGAGAACTCTCCGATGCTTAAGTCAGAGCACAGTTAGAGGATAGTAACTCTGAAAAAGCATGAAATACTGTCTTTGTGTGTGTAATTGTCATCATGCATGGGGGGTAAACCCATTTATATAGCTGTAGGAAAAGACTCCTAGTAGAACTGGGTCGTGGGCCAGATGTGTTAAGATCGCGTTAGGATCCTCGAGGATCACGTCACGATCTCTAAGGACTCTTTTAGAATCCTGATAAGATAATTATCGATTTCCCAGTTTGACTAGGATTGCCGGGTATTCCCCAATTATTGGAGTTATATTTGAGTTATATCATAAGCCATCCACTTCTTTAGCCAAAATGTTTGGCTAAGGAAGTTATACCCGATGTCTTGAGACATGCACTAGGTTTGCAAGGGATTCTCCATAAGCTTGTAGGGATAAATAATATTTCTCTACTCCATGTGCTCAGAAATAAGCTTTCGGGAGCTTAAGCCATGGAACTGTGCCCAAGTAGGGTGCTAGAACTCTAGCTTTTAGCTAGGTCTTAGAATATCACCTAAATAGGCTCTTTGAAATCGTCTTTGGGAAGATAAATCATGGGATCTCGAGATCCTTTAGAGGCTATGCCCCTTGGTAGCCTCTCTCTAGGGAGGACATAAAACTGTGCATGCAAGTTGTTGCATGTGCTAAGTGTTTGAATGTCCCTTCGAGGGGTCACCTCTCCTGTGCAGGGTGTTTGTTTTGCGCAAGTGTGTTGTCTTTAGCTTGATCTAACCACATCATGCCTATGTTTTACTTTGATGCGAACTCTTATCATCAGCTAAGACTTGGCAAAGAAACCTCGCACTCACGCTTGGCTAGGTAAAGGATATGGGGGGATGAAGTCCCACATAGTGCTTTGCCATTTTTCATGGGTTAGAACTGTAGCTAAACTGTTTAGATAGAACTCGAGCCCTATCCTATCACCCTTGGGGGTGTTCGTCCCTTGAGGGACCGCCCTAGGGGGCTAGTAGAATGCAGAGTTCTGGTAAGCGCTCTTGAGAGCTAATGGAACACAGAGCTTATGAAAAATACCCTCGGGGGTTTGATGGAACTTAAAGTTCTTTTCGTACGCGCCCCCGAGGGCAGATGGAGCGCAAGTTCATGAATTTATACTTGGGGTCTTACGGAACTGAAAGTACTCGTTGTATACGCCCTCGGGGGCTGATGGAGCGCAAAGCTCATAAAAATACCCTCGGGGGTTTAACGGAACTTAAAGTTCTCGTCGTATGTGCCCTTGGTGGCGGATGGCACGCAAAACTCATAAAAATATCCTTGGGGGTTTAACGGAACTTAAAGTTCTCGTCATACACGCCCTCGGGGGCAGATGGAGCCCAAGCTCATGAAAATACCCTCTGGGGTTCGACGGAACTTAGAGTTCTTGTCGTATGCGCCCTCAGGGGTGGATAGAGCGCAAAGCTCATAAAAATACCCTCGAGGGTTTTAGTGGAACATAAGTTCTTGTAAAGGCCCTTGAGGGCTACAGTCGAAGAAACACACGCAGTTTATCATCGTGACGCCGCTTAAGAAGGCATGGGGCATTGAGCCCGCAATATGACTGCTATTATGAAGCCCCCCTGTATCAGAGGGCACGGGACCTTAAGCCTATAATATTGCTGATATCATAAGATATAAAGCCTCTCTGCCTTTGAGAAGGCGTGGATATATAAAGATGGCTCTTCATCCTATATGTACGGCACAGTCATAAGAAGACTTGTATGCTTAACAGAGATATAGAAGACCATAATCTATTTGCTCGGTTGGACGAGCATATAAGCTAGAGGATGCGGAGTCTGTCTGAGCAAGATGTCACTGGGTGATCTTTAAAAAAGTTGCCACAGTTTACCGATATACTGAAAGGCTACTAGATCTGATCTGATGATTGCATAGCTCGAGCTTGCAGTTGTACCAGACATATTAGAGACGCTATCAGCAAAGGTTGGCGATGTGCTCTGATTCACTGATCGAGGTCAGCGTGTGACCGAATATCAGGAGAAAATAGGTCATGCTGAGTCTACAGGATGCTGCAGCAGAAAACCTAGACGTGTCTTCAAATCGTAGGGTGCTATGAATTTGGTCCTTGCATGTGAAGTGGTTTATACGTCACTGTTGATGCTCAGAGGCGCAGTTTAAGCCCTTACAACAAGAAAAAGTACGTGAGTGAAAAAACATCTTTTGAAGCAATAAAGCACATACAAGTTCAACTATGTGTTTTAACACATATAAAAGCGATGTTCATACACCGCGGCCCCATTAGGGCTTTGTCAGTTAGGCGATAGGGCGCGCTACACTACGTGTCGCAGGTGAGCTTAAAAGCCGTAGTAATCAGGAGTTCCAACTTTGTGACGTGCTTGCATCTAGGTAATACCGAGCGCGTAGGAGAAGTAGCCTCCGGGAGGCTTGCCCTTCAATTGTAGTCGCTTAAATTTTTAGCGACGCATAAGCAATGAAGTATATCCTGTTTTAAAGTCACAGTCGCTTATTTTTTAACGACGTGCCACAAAATATAACATGTGCGCGTACTTTAAAGAATGCGCATCATATGCGAATTAAATGAGACCATGTGTGTTTTCTGTTCAAATATGCGTTACAAAAAGCTTAATGCTTTAAGGAGCATGTGGCATAAGTCGAATAAGCAAGACCCTTTGGGTCGTAAGCACAAATATGCATCTTGCATGGGTTAAAAGGTTCATGCTTTTAAAAAGTTGTGGCATGTGTGCAATAAAGGAGACCCTTTGGGTAATAAACCTAAATACCCATAATTATGGGGTAAAATGTTTAATACTTCAAAATGTGGAAGAATTCACCTTAATGAATCTGCCTATTCTTTTCCTTGACCAAAAGGCAGCTATCCCCGAGGAGAACTCCGACCACCACATGGAGGCGTCGTAATGGAGGCGTGTGTCGCGGTCGGTGGCGGCTTGAGGAGGCATCGGCCAGATCTGTGTGGATCCTTTGCCGGCATTGTGCAAGTCTGCGTCAATCGGCTGCCTCGGCCGTGGCGCTGATCGACTGTCTCGGTGGTGGCACAGATCGGTTGCCTCGGTGGTGGCGCTAACGGCAGCGCAGATGTGGTGAGCAAGAGGCCGATGAGATCTATTCTCTCCGGTTTGCACGAAAGAGGAATCTGATGGAGGAGTTGAGGCTGCGGCGGCACGTAGCTCGGCGATGCCCACTGCATCATCACGGTCTTGGATGGCGTGGCACCGGAGACTCAGTTTTGGTGACGGTGCTGACTCGGTTGTCGCCGGCGATCCTTAGAATGTCGCGGCGTTGATGGGGCTGAACTCTTCTCTGCTTCCCCCTCTTGCTCCTTTTTTGTGGGTTGTTGTAGTAGCCATACGAGATTCCCGGCGGCCGCTTGTGGTCGGTGGCGATGGTTGTGCGACCAATGACTGTGGTCAGTGAAGTGGCATCGTTGCTACTGATTTTGGTGGAGCAGATTCCTTGGATGGTGGCGACCGTGCGGCTGTGTGGCGGTTGCCTGCGCACGGTCGTGGTGGCGCGGCTAGTTGGAGGGCCACTGGATCAAGCCGTGCCCGTCGTACGATTTGTCCCGGTGGAAATCCGTCAGGTAGAACTCGTCACCGTCGTTAGTGGTTGTGGTAGCGTCGTAGCGCATTCAGATCTGACAAGTTTCGTTATGGGCTGCAACGGCAAGCTTCGTCCTCGGCCGTGACGGTAAGGGTGGCCACCGAACAGGGTGGACCGCGGCGGCGCTCCCCCAATTGTTTTTGGTGATGATGGGCCATTCCCGTATAAGATTATTTTTTCTTCTTTTTTGATACGGCAGCCTTGTTGTGGCGGCGCGGCTGATCGTGGTGGCCATGACCCATTGATTCTGCTTTGCAATTTTGGTTGTGACGATGCTGCCTGACCGCCACTGGACGCTGGTGGCCGTGTGGCAGATCGTTGTTCCTGCCTGACGGTAGAAACTTGTGATAAATAATTTGAAACTTCTGAACTTTCAAATTTTTTTATGACGATAATTGACTTGGAGACCCACGACGGTGGCACTTGTGCTGGCGGTTCCGACGCGTTGCCGCCGACTGCTTACGAAACGGTTGTTTGAGTTTTCTTGAGGTCGATCGGTTAGGCTGGCGGGTCCCACAGATGGTGTCAATCTGTTGCTGCTAAAAATATGCTCTGCATATGTTCTGGAACCCGAGTCTGGACCGATGACCTACAAGACAGAAAACGAGTGACCGCCAGGTGGGGATCCTGGCGAAGAACTCTCTGATACTTAAGTCAGAGCACACCTACATGATAGTAACTCTGAAAAAGCATGAAAGACTGTGTCTTTTTGTGTGTAATTGTCCTCATACCTGGGGTAAACCCCTATATAGGTAGAGATGTCAAAGGTCGGGCTCCCCGCTTGCCCAGCCCGAGCCTAGAGGGCCAGAAAATGGGCCGGGCCATTTAGGGCTTCTGGCCTTGGAAACAGGGTCGGGCCAAAAGCTAGGAAATGGAGGCCCTATCCAGGCCCAAGCCCTAGGCCCTAACTTTAGGGCGGGGCCTGGGCCTATGTTTTTTTATTCCTATTTTGTATTGCATTTCCAACATTCCATTCCCAGTTCTTTTCATTCCATTCTCAGTTCTTTACAGTTTCTCGCCAAAGCGAACGTTTGTTTGCAATTTACAAGTCGGATTTTTTTTGCGAACTGGATCTTTGATTTGAACTGCTAATGCCTCTCTCTCAAATTTCTCTCTAAACGTAGATAATTGAACGTAACCCCTCTTTTTTTCATCACAACCCACCGGTTACCATGACAACCACCACCATTACAAACAGTCAAGCAACAAGGTACCCACCACCTCCGCCATCATACACACCACCATTAACGACTTACCAGGAATGTACCGACCACCACCTTCGCAA
>JAVXUO010002493.1:0-56657 GCA_033065855.1 Escallonia rubra | reverse complement strand
GAGCCTTCATCTGAAGAAAATGCACATGGTTACAATAGAGATTTTGATACCTAAGCGTGAACAGCAAAACACCGTGTTTCTTGCACCCAGTATCAGGTTACGTGGAAATTAAAGCTAAGCAGATGTACACTAAAGATTCTGCCCATGAGAGAGTAAGAATATTTTCCTTCTTTGAACAATGTTCCTGAAAATGGTTCTTAGTACCAAATTTCAGTTCTAGTCTACAATTATCATTATTTAAGAGGGAGATAGGAAGTTAGAACAGAGAGGAAGACAGTTTTTCAAAATGGAGGAGAAGAAGAAGAAAAGAAAACGTAAGACAAGTGCCCGACTAAAAACAAAGACAAACGTGTAGAGTGTGAACAGTTCTGTAACGAAATCTTAAGAAAAAAAAAAAAAAAGAATTGGGTCAGTAGACAGGGTTGAACTTGCAAATTTAACTATTTGAATAGTGAAACACTGAAACATGTTTTGCTTCTGAATGGTTTCGGGAGATTTACAGATAAAGAGGCTCCATGCAGATGTTGGTGAAGGGAAGTAGACAAAAGAGATCTGTAGGACTCCATTTGAAGTAGCTTTTGTTTTCGTGGGGGAACAGGAAAGATCAGGGGAAAACCCGGAAACAATGAGCTTCACGGTGGGGATGAGGAGACGATAAGCCTGTGGCTGCCAATAGGTTCCTTGAGGGCATTTTACTGATAAGGAAGCTTCCGATTGTGACCTGTTTGCTTGGGAAAGGATTGAAGTCTAGACGCCTTTTGTGATGGAAGGCAAGGAGGAAATGCAGATTCATTCGATTGAATAGAACGCTGGAAGATTAGGAGTTTGAGCAGGTTCGTTTGGCATATGGTAACTCTATGTTACTTTCAAGGGGGGGTGATTTCAGACGTAACCTTAAGACTCTTTCTGAGGTTTCATTTTCGTTTTGAGTGACATGGTTTCTAGGAAGTTCCTTCCGAAGTAACCGCTTTGCTGCTTTGGTAAGCAAAATATACAGCACAACTTTGCTACAAAAAAAATTTCAAATCATATTGTCCATTCAGGTCGATAATGCTCTACAAACGGAAATGGAATAAAAACCGTGAAACACACAGACAACGGAACTCCGAAACTCTAGAGAAAATTCGCAAGTAAGTTTACTGATAAGCCAACATAAGATAACAATGAGCTTCACAGGAGCCCTAACCGTTTTTTAGATTCTTTAAGGGCTTGATGACTTATTCGTAATAAGGTATCCAAGTACATTTATTCATATGTGTGTGTGCAAGCATGCTTCAAACCCATTGTGATGGAATGGAAAATGCATCTAAAAAAGGCTAGCACACAGCTTAAACCACTGCTATTTCAGAGAGGCTGTTTTGGAATGCAAAGTACACAGCTATTGCAGAGAGGATACTTCTGCCTTTTGAGCCAGTGGCCTCCAGGTCACATTGGAGCAAAGTTCGAACTCTGTCAATGTGTGAGTTTTGTGGCTTTGTACGTGTGTATTTGCGTAGGTGTGTGGGTGTGTGTGTCGATGCGGGTGTGGGTTCTCTTCACACAAGTACTCTCTTTCCTTTTTAATCGAAGTACATATAATGTAACTAATCTCTTAAAAAGTTGAGTATATAGCATCACTCCAAACACAAAAAGAAAGGTATGATTTACCATGACCCATGGACTGTCAAGATGGGAAACTGAAAGAACTTTGTATAGAAGAGCAAACAGCATCGGATGCAGGTAGCTGCGTATACCCTTTTTCCATTCCCATGTTAAATGTCCATATCTGTCATTTCACACTGCAGCAGTTTACAGAGAGATAAACTAAGCTTAAGCATAATGCAAAGAAAAAGAGCAGGATAAACCGATATCACCCAAAAGTTAAGCGGTGTGCAACTTCTAGGGCTTGCCAGTGTTCATCTGGGTTAAAATAAGTTTGCACCAATAATGAATTCGCCATTCGCAGAGCCAAACACAGTACAAAAACTCTCTTTGACGAAGAAAGTACAGTATTGTTTGTGGTTCCCTTTTCTTTTCCTCCAAAATCTTCAGGACTTTCAACCTTATATTTGTCTGCTGCAATAGCAGCACCCTTTCTTACTCTCATCATGTTTGTTACCAGCAAAACAATTGACGCAACTGCAAAGAAGAGTTTAGGCAAGAGGGGAAGAAAAAAATCAGCTGCCATGGAGAAGGTTCACGTAAAAAGGTACCTAACAGAAGTAAGTTAAAATTTCATCAAAAGAAGGTAACACCAAGCCATAGATGTATAGTTGACCAATCCTTCATGGTCTTCTTACTATGCCAAAAAAATATATACATAAATTAGACATGAGCGGTGGTGTCTCAACCACGGCATCCATTGCCCAAATCATGTCATAGATTTAAGGAAATCATTAAAAGTGCAAACACTCTAGAGCTGTGTTCTGCATGTATTGCAACACGTCAAGCGCGTGGCAGATGGACGAGACATTGACACTTTAACCTTTTGAAATATCTATGATTCATATGGCATGCCAATAATCTAGTTATTAAAACTAATAATTACAGCAAAACATGATTATATGTATGCTGCAAGTACCACGTCATGGAGCTAGCAAATTTTCTCATAAGTTCGCGCTGATAGTGTGCCAAACAACCAGAAAAGGTGATTTCAATACTGACATGACCAAATTACCTTGATGAACTATAATCGACTAGCATCTTCTTGAAGCTGCTGTAATATCATAAAGCGACTGGCCTTTGAATAAATATTGTAGCTAATGGGAACGGTTTTCTTTCTTGAACTTGCAATTAAGAAAACAGAGACTGCAATAAGTAAAGTACGTAATCGTAAGTCACATTTAGTATAAAAGGCCATGGTATCTGTTTTTCAGTAAAATCTTACCTAGCTTCCAGAAATTTTAAAAAAATCCTAGGACTCCAAAAACCCAAGAAGCATCGACACCTCATATAGGTTGAGGTATGGTGTCCGACACCTTGACACCTCACCGACACCTTCGGACACATGTCTGACACCTCTCAGCAGTGTCCAAATTTATCTATTTATTTTTCAATTACCGGACACCGACACACCGTGTCGGACACCTCTTGAAGAAGTGTCCACATGTATGAGCCAAAATACAATATTTCAAACTTAATTCAGGGTTAGTGGGTAATAATCGACAAACATAGGGCTTTTTTAGAAATGAACTTTTAAGCCAAACCCTAATCAGATCGATCCACCAAAAGATATCGTTCTTCTTTCTCTCTCATCTCTTTCTCTTTTCCTTCTTTTTGTTACCAAACGCATCCAAGCTTACCAGTCCAGAGAAAGATAGGACAACATCTCCGACCTAATTTCCAGACTCATCTGGCTATATAAGACCTGTCCTTCGTGCCTTTGGTTACATGTCTTTTTTCCTTCTTTCCTGCTACTGTTGAGAATATTTCATGTTACTGTCTTTCTTTTTAATTCGTTTTGAACGAAATTCAATTGCTCCAATTAATGTTTATTTTTATTGTATTAATATACACATATTTAAATAAAAATATATTAAATTCAGCGGTGTCCTACGGTGTCCAAAATCTGGTTTTTTGGAAATTGCAGTGTCTGGTGTCCCGGCCAATGTCAGTGTCGGACACGGTGTTCGTGTTTGTGCTACCCAGCCAGAAACGTAGATAGTTACAATCTTTGACCTAATGGGGATAGGTAGAATAGGGCAATTTGTTACCCCCGATAACATATTGCATGGCACTAAGACAAACTGAAAGTTACAATTTTCTTTTTTTTTCTTTTTTTGAAATAGTTGAATGTAACATTTCCAGTTAGTAATTCCATTTCTCGTTATTGCTACGTAACTCTCTCTGTCTCGCTCACTCTTTCTCATGCATATGCGGCATTTGATTTGATTCTTATGTCATTTTGCAACATAATGCTTTTTAAGCTATTTCAAGCTCTCAACTGACATATTGCAAGATGTAAACTAGACACCGAACATTAGCGCAGTAACATTGCTTGTGTTTCTCAGAATTACATTCTCATTGACATCCCGGAACACATATCAACTCCAATAATTGAATTTTCTCCTTTGAATTTTTGCAACTTACAAGGATATATTCCGTACCATGTGAACATCAGATTAAACATAATAACGCAAGTCAAGCTAGGGTATAAACAACATGTGAGATCAGAACTTAAAGTTACTCGATCTATCCTAGGTGCTCAAGAAAAATCAGATGAGCAAAATCAAATGGGACGAACTCAGCAAGTATTATAGAGTAGCTCTGCAAATTATCATCAACCGATCAAAACTAGCCAGCAATAGTCTAGCCTCAATTGCATAAAACCTAAAAAACTGAATATTGGGGCTTGATATTTCTTGATACTATCCAATTATACAGCGTAGCAATGTTGCTTTCAGATTCACTAATAAAACCAAGATCAACCCACAACTGCAAAGAAGTTCATGAACTACGTAGTGTTAGCTTACAGTTTCAATAAGGGGCAAAAATGGGCTCACAGCGCTTCCTTCAACAAATCAATTCGTTTCACACTAGCAAACAAAACTTTTCATCTTCGAGACATTTTATCAAGCATGGGGTGGCCCTTCGGAGAAGAAATTACAAATGCACAGACAAACAAAGGTGACATGGATATCGTTTGCGTATAGAGTACCTTAAAGGAAGAGAGCCGCGAGAAAGGGCTTGAGTTCTCCAATGACAGCGGCAGCGACGCTGGTGGACATAGAGGCAGTGGCGGAGCCAGGATTTCACCCAGGGAGTGCTAAAAATATATCGAAATTAATAAAAAAATAAAATTAAAAAAAACACAGAGTGCGTTTTTCGCTAACTTCTCAGATTCATCATGTTCTTGTACATAACTTCTCAGATTCATGCCATAAATATGTGTGTTTGTGTGACTTCATGCCCCAAGAAATATGTGTGTTTTTGTGACCGCATCTCCAAAGTGACTAAATGTTTTCCTCCAAACATCTTATCACCAGAACTAACATTCCAAGAACTAACATCCCATAAGTATCTCTCTGGCCAAGCTTTACAATTTTGGGACACAGTCCCACAGCTAATTACTATTCGCCAAATAACTTTCACGCAAACTTTGGAAGCCTCAAACTCAAGTTTATTTTCAAAAGGGCGTCGATGAGCATGCTAGATTAGATGCTAGTAAAAAGTTTTTGGAAATATGGGCTCTCTAAACTTTTCCTGAAGTAGAATTGTATTCCCACATAAGGAGAAATCTACTTATGCCTCTGGTGAAATTGCAACTGAACGATAAACAAACCATAGTGACACAGGGAAAACAAGTTGAAGAACCTAAAATTGAATTCAGATAACAGGTTTGCAATTTATACATATAACTAAATCATGTATATCTAGTTTGCTCGTGCAAAATTACCTGCAGCCAGATGGTTCACAGAGTTGTTGTAAGGAAGATGTAGCTTGAGATGCAAAGGAGGTAGTTCCAAGATACACAAACACAAGAGAACTAAGATAAGTTCATTTAAAAATCAAACTGGCAAACCCTTAGCATAGAATAGGCAACTACGAAAGAGAACTAAGTTCATTCTGTTGACTTTGCACCCTGTAATACATATCTAAATGAAGTCTTCAACAATTTGAAGAACCATGCTCTTTCCAAATGTGGAAGCCCTAACCCCAAGCACGTCACACAGCCTATCGGAAAGTTCCTTTATGTTAAAATCAAAAGGTATTATCTCCAAATGTGGGCTACACCAAACCCAGATACCACGAGCGAAGTACGCAGCATGCAAGGCATGAATCGTGTATAGTGACTATTTTCTTTGAATGGTCATTTACTGATTTACAGCAATATCCTATGACCTTCAATAAGGTAAGCAGGGGCGGAGCTATCAAATTGAAGGATTTGAAGAATGAAGACGTACCTGAATCACTGAGAGAGTGACTGAATCAACCGTCGACGGCGACGACGGGAACTGAGAGAGTGACTGAGTGAGAGCCGAGAGGAGGAGAGAGATAGAAAGTCGCGAGTGAAAGAAAAAAAAAACTATATATATATTTTTTTTTTGTGCAGGTGGTCGCCGGAGGGGTTACTGTAGCGAGAAATATTTACGTGACCATTAAGCCAGATCCTTACAAGTTTAGGAAAATTATTTTAAGTGACTCTTTCGTAAAAGGAAAAATTTTAGCTGCTACCTGGGTTGAAGGAATCTTCCTCCTACCCCCCATGTAGCGACAATTAATGGTTGCTAAATGTTTCTAGTGACTTTTATGTAATGACGCTAAAAAGTGTTGTTAACAGTTGTCTCTGTAAGTATTAACAGAAAGACATTTAACGACTATTAATTGTCACTATATATGGGGTTGAAGGAAGATTCCTACAATTGGAGTAGCAGCCAAAGTTTATTCTTCGTAAAATTATGTGCTTTTCCGTCGATCCGTGACATTTCAAATTTGGGTGACTATGCTGCGAAATTGGGAATGGCAAAGGGACATGGCTCTTGTATGATAATTGGCTACCTGGTAGCCTAGCTGCAAAGTATGGTAATAAAATTACATATGATTATGGCCTAAGCATAATAGAAAATGATCACCGGAAACTACCTCAAGCGAGATCACAAGCCCTCATATGGTGGTATGATGATATTAGCAGCATTAGTCAACCTCAACTAGATAAAGAAGACAAAATACTTTGGAAGATGAATAAACAAGCCAAATTTTCATTTAACTCAGCATGGCAGTCCTTAAGAACCTAAGGGGTTATGGTACCATGGTGGAATATAATTTGGTTCCAAGGCAATATTCCTAAGTGTGCAGTTATACTGTGGATGTTATGCAAAGGATAACTGAAAGACCAAAGACAAATTGGTGAAATGGAATAATAACATGGAGGGCAAATTACAGAAAACTCTCATGTGGTTTGCCTTAATTACACTCAGTTCCTACTAACTTTGATAATTATGTTAAGCTCACTGTGGTTTGTAATACACAAAACTCCATTCCGTTAACCGTCCGTCAATAAAAATTTGGGCACCACATAACCTTTTGTGATCTACCGAAATTGCCCTTAAGCTGTCTTTATCTTCTTCAGCCACCACTGTCGACACAACAAACCACCACCGCCACATTGTCATCCCCCACCAAATACCATCTGCACCCCCAAACATCACTGCCTCTCTCTCTCACACACACACACACACACAGAAACATAAACACACACACACACACTCCAACAACCATCATACCCGTAACTCAAGCCCAAATCCACCAGCAACCACCAACTCAAGAACAGAATCCATCACTGGATTACACCCAAATCACTGAATCAAAGAAAAATGGCAAAACAAGAGAACCCATTACTGAATAAATAAAGAAGCAAAACCAAAGGGGTTTGGCTCGTGGCGGTGCCAAAACATCATATATCAAGAAGCACGGGATCGACCTTTCGCTGTGGTGGCGGCGGCGGATTCGTTTTCACCGATGTAGATCTGGCGGTCTAGATCAAGACGCACAAGACCCATTCGTTACAGTGTATATCTTGAGGTGGTGGATTGTGCAACTGCGATTGGTGGCGGTTGGTTATCTGGTGGCGGTGCTCAGGGCGCTGTTGGCCTGTCGTGACGGCCAGACAGGCGCGGTGGTCGTCGGTGGGCAGATCGATGGTGGCCCTTAGCCCTTGCCGGAGATAGTGTACGATGGCGAGCAAGAGTTTCCTATGGGCTATTGATTGTCGGCGGTTGGGAGATTGGCGGTAGCATCTCGACGGTCATGGGTGGCCGGCGATTGGCGGCAGCAGCGTCTCGTGGGCCACCAGTGGCCGATGTTGTGAGTTGTGTGTGTTTGCTGGGTGAGTTGTGTCCGTCTGTGTGGTGTGTGTGTGTGTGTGGGTGTGTGTGGGAGAGAAAGAGAGAGAGCGCCATGGGCAGTGGAAAAAAAGATGAATGGGTAATTTTTTTTGTTTATGAGGGATATTATCGTCTTTTCGTTGATTCCGTTAGAGCTGTTAACAGAAAAATAAAAAAGTGTAATTTAGTGTAATTAAGGCAAACCTCAAGGAGTTTTGTGTAATTTGCCCTAACATGGATGAGAAATGCCCCCTATGTGATAATCACAGGGAAGATGAAGATCATCTCTTTTGGAAATGTACTTACACCAGAAAAGTGTGGACAGAGGTGCTGAGAAAACTGATGGTACAGACTCAAAAGGATTCTTGGAAGCAATTTCTTGACTATGCTTCCAAGGAGTTCAGAGGAAAAAGCTTTCAAGCAAGGATAAGGAAGCTGGGATTGGCAGTGACAGTGTACATGATCTGGTTTGAGAGGAATACGAGGATATTTGAGCAGCAACAGAAATCTAGTGATGAGCTTATCATGTTAAACAAACTGTGGTTGCAATGGTGCATTAGAAGCTGGAAGCAAGAAGCAGGTAAAAAGACACAGCATCAACAAAAGACTTTGCTCTAATTGGGGAATCAATGAAGGAATTTTGATATCTTAGAACTCAGTGGTATAGATACTTATTATAGAGAATTAAAAGAGATGAGATAGAATCAGAAATTTAAACCATGGATTAGCAATAAATATGACTTTCACCCAAAAATATTGTGCGAACGAGCCTTAAGACTTGCATAATGACAGCTATGCCCCTGAACTCGTCTCAAATTTCTCCCTATCACCATTATCTCATACCGTATTTTTTTTGTTGGATTTGATCGGTCCAATCCAATTAGGTGGTCTAACCGGTCATGCTATTGTTGACTATTTATTTGACTTGGACATTAATTAATTAAATTGGCTGAATAATTTTATGGGCCTATTTAATTTTGGGGACAATTACAGTTATGTCCCTTAGGTTATGGTGAAATTACACGCGTGTCTATTACTGTCGACAAATAAAACTTAGATACGTTGACTGAACGAAATACCGTATATATAACGGCATGAAACGAAAAGACCAGATTGCCCATGACTTTAGAATCTAATTTTTCAAATGTCATTCATTCCTCTCTTCTCTAATCTCTATCTTTTTCCCCCTGTAACTCCAATCTCTATCTTTTTCCCCTTCAACTCCGACCACAAGCACCACCTCGTCAGCGACACTGGCCCATAATGAACCTTAAAGCTGGGGAAAAAGAAAAGCCTAGCCAAACAAAGCAAACTA
Organism: Escallonia rubra; assembly: GCA_033065855.1. Taxonomy (NCBI): domain Eukaryota; kingdom Viridiplantae; phylum Streptophyta; class Magnoliopsida; order Escalloniales; family Escalloniaceae; genus Escallonia; species Escallonia rubra. The sequence continues at coordinate 47,540 of JAVXUO010002493.1, read as the reverse complement.
GCTAAAAGGTAAAACTCATCCTGCCCCATTCTATCTAACTGACAATACATATGGATTTCACATTCTAACTTGAGAGTAACTTTACATCCGGGGCAGCGAAGGACACAACAATGAGGAACATATCTAGATTAGAAACAGGGGCAGATTTACACGTTGGGGACGTGCCGAAGATCTTCCAACTTATCTTCTATAATCCAAGAGACATGTTGAAGTAAATTACGATGAAAAAGAACTATATAGCCTTATTCCTGTAAAAATTGGAAGGCTGGATTTTCAAGAAGTTCTTCAGCATGTTTTGCATCCGAGAAATCCTTCTCATTGATAGAATTGCTTATCTCGTCAAATGAAAAGGGAATGCTGCAATTAAACAACAAAATTAGTAAGTAGTACTGGGGAGAAGGATTGATGTGGAGTTGGGAAAGATAGAGAATTAGGGTTCAAACCCGAATTTGAACAAAAATAGGGTCCAAATCTGTATATAACAATATATATTACGTATGTACCAAATAAGGGTAGTATTGGTATTTTCAAAATACCTACCGTTGACATGAGCAAAAATGTTCGATTTTTTAACAGATTAACGACGGAAGGACACGACTGGTACTTTTTAAAACTTAGTATTCTTGACTGTAATTTTACTCTAACCTCAGAGACTTTGCTGTAATTATCCCTTAATTTTATCATCTAATATACTAATTTTTTATAGTGTATAAGAGGTTTATAGACCCTAATCTCTTAACTTTGATGAACGGTTGAGATTTGACAAGTTTAGGATTGAACTCACCATTCTCTTTTTCTTTTCTTTTCTTTGGAAAACAGGAGAAAATTTATTTAAGTCACACAATTTTAAGTCACACAGCGTGGGGTGACTCTCCCACAAATATCATTTTGCAGAAGGTGGTGCAAAAAGATCGGCCCGTGCTGCCATGACTGGTAAGCACAGTGCTGATCACCCGCCTTCTTAGCTAGTTGATCCACACAAAAGTTTGCTTCCCTGTAGATATGGGACACATGAACCTGCCAAGAATACTTAAGTAGTGCCCTGCAATCAGTAATAAAAGTATCAAATAAAGGGGCTGGGGGGATTTCATTTTGTAAGTAGTAAACCACGTGTTGATCATTGGTCTCGAGCAGTCCTATGATGTAATTTCCAAGCCACAAGTAGCCCATCATGAATTTCCCACCACTCAGCAGTGTGGATATTGGGTGAATGGAATTTTCGGGAGCATCCCGAGATCCACCTACTATGGTTGTCACGAAGAATTGCTGCCCATCCTGCTTTGCCCGAGCGTTTGTTAACGCTTCTGTTAGCGTTAATTTTAATCCATCCTTCTGGGGGAGGGGGAATCCATTTAATGTATCGAAAAGAGGCGCATTGGGTAGTTGTGCTTGGACGGTTTATGAAGAAACAATAGTCTCTTGCAGCCAAAGTGGCCTCTCGAATGATAGTCGCATGAGAGGGAAAAGGGGTCTTTAGGATAGCAAGCTTGTTTCAATGGTGCCAGATTTTGGAAAGGTGGAAACCGAATAGTGTTGGCCAAGGGGTAAGATGAGGCGCTGAGGTGGCGGGAGTAGTTAAGAGTGACTGAGACCATTTTTCCAGAGAGAAATTTCAGCAACAGGAGTAAACCCGGAAGGGAGTGATTGTTTTCTAGATCATTTGAACATGAGGACAACTTCGCAGTGCGTGATCTAGGGTCCGCAATTATGGGGGCAAAAATTATTTGGGAGCCATCGAAGCTTTGATTTGACGGGGAGGCCAGAACGAGCACACTTCCAAATGAGAGTTTGAATCCGAGGACGGAGTTGAATGTGCCAGATCCAAGACCAATCGTCGGGAGTGGAGGTTTGAGGTGTGGACAGAGAGTTGTATGCAGAAGTGACTATACACTCTCCTTTGTCGAGTTGCCATATTAGGGTGTCAATCGTGTCGTGCTGAGTAGGGAGTGGTATATCGAGGACCTGGTTGATAATATGTGGAGGGATAAGGGAATGGAGCTGTTGCTAGTCCCGAGCGTTGTCATGGATGACATCTCAGACTTTCAATGAATGAGCATCGCGCGGGAGAGGGCCCATAATCAGATTTCTAAGGGTATCAGATGGTAACCATCTATCATACCAGAAGAATATATCTACCCCTTTACCCGCCTTCCAGCCAAGAAAGGCCAGCCAGGCGACCTCTGGCAAGGATGAGATGATCCCAAAGTTTTGATCTCATCTTTTTACTTTTTGCAGTCCAGATGGAGTCATGAGGGAAATATTTGTTCTGAAGCACTTTTGCCCAGAGAGTGTCCCCATTTGTCCACAAGCGTTAGACCTGGTTCATAAACATAGCAAGGTTCATATTGGAAGTTTGCCTAAATCTTAGCCCCCCCTTCTCTTTGGGGAACGTGACAATGCTCCAAGATATACCGTGCCATTTATGATTATTTTCGGAGTGGCCCCCAAGAAAGTTTCTGCGTGAGCCGTCTGTTTGGTTGGTAATGGACTGGGGGAGCATGCAGGCTTGCATCGTGTAAACTGGAGTGAAATTGAGGACTGTTTTTACAAGGGTAGTCCGCCCCGCGAAAGATAGGAAATTTGTTTTCCAAGAAGCAAATTTATGGCGAATTTTGTCCAGAATGGGAGAGAACTGCTCTCTGTTCCGTGATTTAGGGGGACCCCTAAATGTGCGTCAAACTTATTAATATAAGGGATGGCAATAGTAGCTTTAAAAAATAGGCGGATATCACAAGGCATATTTGAGGAAAATAAGATTTTTGACTTAGTGGCGTTGAGTGAAGATTTGCATCATTGTTGAAGGAGTTTAAAATATTCGAGAACTGACGACAATTTTCTTTAGTCGCCCGACCGAATAGAAGAATGTTATCCGCAAAAAGGAGGTGTGAAATACCTAAACCCGAGAGGGCTACTTTGATTGGTCTTATGACGTTTGAGTCCTCTGCTTGAGTCAAAGCACCAGAAAGCTCATTTAGGCAGAGGATAAATAGGGACGGTGATAAGGGGTCTCCCTGTAGTAGGCCGTAGGAAGGTTGGAAGAATTCCGATGGTTTACCGTACCAGAGAACAGCATACTGTGGGTTAGATATGCAATTCATGATTAACTTTATGGTCCCCCTCGGAAGACCATGCTTTTGGAGGATTTTGAAGATGAATTGCCAGGAGAGGTGGTCATATGCTTTTTCCAGGTCAAGTTTGGCCATAAAAAGACCCCCAGTTCCTCGTTTCTTCCGGATGCAATGAAGGATTTCATTTGCGATGATTATGTTGTCCGCGGCGGGCGCGCCTTCCCTTTAGGAAACTCGTCTGGTTTGGATGGATTATGGAATCGATAAAAGGACAGTGGCGGTTGACAAGAATGCTGGATCTTGGGTGATGGGGCGGAAGTAGGATACGACTTCAGGATGCTGGATCTTGGGTATCAGGGAGATATGAGTTTTATTTATGTCCTGCGGAATGTTGTGGGTGAGAAAATAATTCTGGACAAAACCCGTAATGTCCGATCCAAAAATGTCCCAATATTTTTTAAAAACCCTTGGGTGGTAACCATCCAGTCCCAGAGCTTTTGAAGGACCCATGTCAAAAAGGGCATTACAAATTTTGCTATCTGACAGGGTTTCACTGAGGCTTGAATAGATAAGAGTTTCTGTGTAGCTAGTCGGACAGTTCCAGTCAGGGGGGGGCCGCAATGTGATGTTGGACATTAAATATGTTTCGAAGGTGGTTTTTAAACATGTCCTTTATCTCATGCTCTTTGGAAGTCCAATTTTTGTCATTGTCTTTCAGATGGTGGACGTAGTTACGACGACGGCAATTTAAAGTAGCTAAATGAAAAAAGTGAGAGTCACGGTCACCCTCACAAGCCCAGTGCATTTTTGCACGAACCTTCCAGTAGTCGTGTTCTTGAGCTAACAACATGTGAAATTTCTCCTAGAGATCATCCTCAAGCTTGGTCAGGAACGGAGAAGTGTGATGGGCTAGACTTTTCTGGATTCTCGCCAACCGGGCCGAAGTGTATTTTGTTTGTTTCTTACAATATCCCCAAAGGAACAATTATTATCCAATCTAAAAGACGGTAAGTAAGGATGGTTAATTTGGTCGAAAGGTTTGTAGTGGTCGAGGCTTTGGCGTGCCAGGTTATGGCAATGGTCGACTTGAGGGACGGATTCAGGAGCTAAGCTGTTTCATAGCGAAATGTGGCAGGGTGGTTTTGTCTAGTAAACATTGGGTTTGTGCGGAGTAAAATGGGGTGGGGGGTCCAAGTGTGTTCGTTAGTGTAACTCCCCAAAAATTTGGAGCTCCGCCATCCCGAACTCTCAGAACGTTAACCTACCGGATCACATCAAACCTGTTGGATCCTGTTCATTAACACATACTTCAAAACATTTAATCTGATATCAAATCAAAATTTTCACATACAATATTACAAACTGCTTACACTTGAACTATTAAGACCTAGGTTCTTTACAAACTCGAGTCCTCATAGAACGAGTTGATTATACCGACCCACGTAGGGGTCTTACTACACAGTAGTGGTAGGCTCACCGAAATCTCACACAGACTCTAACCTATTCCCGAACATGCTACAGCTGATCACCACCTGTAGAAGGAAATCAAACGAAGGGTGAGCTTTTGAGAGCTCAGTAAGGTCGTACAAGGACTACTAAAAGGATTACAAAACAATGATTTCTGTATACTTCAAACGATTTGAACAGCTCAATAATTTCTAAAATGATCAAAATTCATCATAACTAGATACCAAAATAACAATCACGACGGTTTCCAAAACGATCATTAAAAGATTACTTCCAAAGTCATCATTTCCAAAGTACAATAAAGATTTCTCAAGGGATTTCACCACAAGCACAAATAATTTCAGATAATACTTTCCGGTCATTTATGCTACAGTCACGGTAGCATATAGTGCAGATAAAATAAAAAATAAATGTTGATCCTGGGCGATTGCAATGCCATTCCGGCAAAGCTAACATGGTGTACACATGCATGATGTACTATAATAATTACTAGTCACATTGGGCACTAGCCTGCATTTCATGTATGATTCAAATCAGCCCCCACGGAACGGATACCCATGTCAACATAAAAAAATCAACAATATCAATGAGCGTTAACATAAGCTCAAATCACATAAATCAATTCGGGTCCCAATAACCATAAACAGTTCGGGTATAAGTCATCATTCAAAATTCTAGAAGAAAAATCACAAATACACAGCCAAAACGATTGTGAATAGTCAACAAGTTTAGGCACACCAATTCGGAAGAACGGATACCCACAATCATCAAATTTGCTCAACACACAATAACAGGCGAGCATCACAAGATTTCCAAATAATCGATTCAGGTTCAATATTGGGGTTTTCTGGGCAATAACATGCTGATATCAGTACATAATTCATAGTTCGGCATTAACCATAAGTAGATCAAATGAGTACTTATGAGTACCATTTATCAAAATAAGGGTTCGGACGAATGTCCTTACCCAGTGTTCAGATAGAATCACTTACCTGGATCCACAGTTAAATTATCATAACCGGAAGTCTTTACTTAAACAGAACAATCAACTAATTAGATTACAGTCTGTATTACAATATGGTAACTTAATACAGACTCACACATACTCCTAAAATGAACTCCCTCACCGGGTAAATAAAATTACCGAAACGCCCCTGGGTGTAAAAATTACCAAAATGTCCCTCTCGGACTTAAATCACCAAAATGGTCTTCTCGTAAGTAGAATTACTATAATAACCTTACCGTATGCAATTTTACTCAAAAAAACCTTTCTTTGGTCAAATTACCAAAATACTCCCTCGAGGTGGCAACTTACCAAAATACCCCTTCGGGGTGGTAAATTACCAAAAGTGTAAATTACACACGGCTCCCCTGAGGTTTGCCTATATTACACACGGACCCCCCTATCTTTTTTTATTACTCTCCGCCCCCTGTAGTTTGGTATTGTGTTACAAAGCACCCATTTCCGTTAGGGTGCCGTGAGAAAATATTAGGGCAACTTTGATTTATTATGATATATCGAGAATGCCCTTATCTTCTCCTTCTCTTTATCCCCTTGACTCAAGCTTCACCTCCACCTCCCTCTTCTCCATGGCCTCCCACGACCTCCACCATCACCACCGCCCACAGCCCCCCGTCCAAAAAGCTCAAGCCCACCCCCATCACCCCCTCCGAACTCCTCGTCGAATTCTCCCACCACGCCGCCTCCACCGCCCGCATCCACAACGGCAGCTTCGGCTCCTGTCCCGCCTCCATCATCGCCGCCCAGCGGAGATACCAGCTCCAGTACCTCTAGCAGCCCAACAGCTTCTACTTCAACCGCCTCAAGCCTTCCATCCTCAAGACCCGCTCCATCATCAAGGACGTGGACGAGATCTCCGTCTTCGACAACGCCACCGCCGCCGCTGCCATCGTCCTCCAGCAAATCACCAGCAAATCACCGCAAATCACCAGTAAATCACCGCCGCTGCCATCGTCCTCCACAAACTGACAAATTAGTCCAATCCCTCCACCGACTGTCGCCATAATTATCAAATCCGAACCCTTCTCCCTCGATAACCATGGACTCCGGCTTCTATTCCTCGATTGCCACGAAAAATAACCACCTCCCCTCATCCCTCTGCAGTTCGATAGTATAGTGGATGTGTTTGTGTGTTGACAGGGTGTTTGTTTATGTATGTGTGTGTGTTGGAGGGCTGATGATAAATAGGGGGTCGCAGGGAATAGGTTGTGCGGTGGTTGAGGGTGGGGGATGGGGGGTGGGGTGTGGTCGACAATGGGTCGTGGTGGCTATGGTTGGTGGCCCGTGGCTTCGCCGGCAGTGGTGTGGCAGTGCAAAGGGTACTGTAGGCGTGTGCGTGTGCGTGTGTGAGGGAGATCGAGGGAAGAGTGGAGGGGTGGTAAATTAACTTGTTCAATCATGGGTAAGACCGTCCTTTTATTAATTTTGTTAACTCCGTTAACAGAAAAATAAAAATGTGTAGCTTAGTGTAATAAAAAAAGATAGGGGGGTCCGTGTGTAATATAGGCAAACCTCAGGGGAGCCGTGTGTAATTTACCCTTACCAAAATACCCCTTATCACACTTGAATCACAAAAATAGCCTTTCAGCAATTAAAATCACTCAAAAAATCTTAATATATGTGAATTTACCTCAAAATACCTCTTATGGGTAAAATTACCAAAATACCCATGCGGGGTGGTAAATTACCCAAATATCCTCATGTTACTTAAATCATCAAAATGACCTACTAGTAAGCAAAATCATTAAAGTATCCTTACCGCATGCAAATTTATTCAAAAATACCCTTTATGGGTAAAATTACCAAAATACCCCCTTCGGGGTGGTAAATTACAAAAATACCTATGAAGTTTCTGGCACAAGAAAAATCTCAAAAAATCTTAAAACACTATTTTAAGCATCCTGATGTCATTTCTAGACTAAAAAGTACTTTATAAAATTTGTGCCCGAAAATCTCGAATCGGTGTTCGGATCGATCGCTAAAAGGTCACTTTCGCGAAAAATACCTATCGCCCTTGAAATGGCACAAAAAATTATATAATGAATCATATCAGTAAAATAAGATTTTACTGAAATTTTCAGATTAAAATAACTTAGTTTGCTATGTTAAATAAATCCAGAATCTTTCCTAATCGATACCCTAATTTAACGTCTTTTGCGAACACAAAAAATTTCAAAAAAAAAATCCAGAGCGTAGGTCTCATAAAAATATTGGGGGTTACAGTTTTGCACTTTGTCCAATTTTGACTCTAGATATTTACAAAAATTCGTGAAAAAAATTGCCTAAGATAATTCATACCTTTAGCGACAATAACACTTACTATTCACATTATTACACAAACTAATGCACCTTAGAAACACACACTTGTCTTCTACCTTGGCCGAACACACACACAACTCATTGATAGCTTTCGAAATGCACTGAAACTCACCCTTTCACTCACTAACACCCCATCATCACACCTACCCATATGCTTATCACAATTACTTAACCAATCTTATACGAATTTATCTTTAATCTCACAATTCACCCACATAAACAACATGAACACACAATGTATAAGCATAGGAAACACACCAACACACACGAAATTCACCCACTGAGGGATTAGAGTTTACCCTTCAAGATTTTTCTTCACTCTCTCCCCTTTCCCTCTTATTTTCTGCCCGAATTACTCTTCTCTTTCCCTGAATTCTTCCCTGTTTTGCTCTCTCTATTTTCCCTCCTTTTCTCTGTTTCTTTCTTCATGTTTCTCTTGTTTTCTTCCTTTCCCACAATGGAAAGTCTCTCCTCCTTTTTTTTCCTTTATTTCTTTCTTCACCCGAAGCCCTTATCCCATCCTTTATTAAATTATTTATCTAGCTTAGTCATTTAAGCTACTAAAAGGTCGCAAACTCTAAAAAAAATGATTTCTAAATGATTTTTATAAAATTACACAAATAACCCAAAATTTACATATTTACAAAAAAGACCTCCAAACTTTAAAGAAAATTATAACTTAACCCCCCAATGCATCATAACCCTCTTGTTTTCTTCGGACATTCAATAATTATTGCCGCTTAGAAAAAAAAATTATTTTTTACGCGCTCGAAAGATTCGCGCTCTGGAAAAAAATGCGGGTATTATAGTTGGAGGTGGACTACATGTGCATTTGGGAATCGATGGAGCCAGGCCTCCATGGCCACAGCTCGGTCCAACCTTTCTAAAATGTGATCAGGTCTACGAATGCAGCGGTTCGACCAAGTGTAGGGTTGGCCTTGGAAGCCGAGGTCGATGATCTTCGCTCTTTCTAAGAAGAGCGAAAAACCCATAGTATTATTAGGTATAAAAGGTCTACCCCCGCGTTTCTCCGACTGACTCATAATTTCGTTAAAATCTCCCATAAGAAGCTAAGGTAAATTTACAGAATATTGTATACTAAGCATGTCATTCCAAATATGTTCATGAATATGATATACAGGAGAAGCATAAATAGCCGACAAGAGCCAGGGGGAGTAGGGCTAACCTGGACCACATCGTGGAGTGCCTGCGGAGATTCGTGCACGACATCCACCTGAACCTTGTGTGGGTGCCATAGGAGCCAGATGCCACCTTTGTAACCATTTCCATCGACATGGTGGTGGCGATCAAAACCCAGAGTGTTGGCGATCTGCTCAGCCGCAGGTGACGTGATTTTGGTTTATAGAAGGATCAATATTTTTGGTTTGTGGCGGTGGATGAGTTCTCTGACGTGGAGTTAGACCCGACCATTTCTAGCTCCATTACAGTTCCAAGTAAGGCAGTTCATACTTTTAGGATTTGGGAAGATACGGTCATACATCATGGTGCGGATTTGTGGCTTCAGATTGATCTCTGTCCATCCCTACCAGATATAGTTCTCCCCCAGACGCACATTGATCTTCTGGGCATGCAGGAAGAAACTCCCGGGGCCTCCATGGGCTCGACGCAACACATCGCGGTAACGGCTAGTGGAAGGGTTAGGTGAGAGAAAAGGATTTTGGTAAGAGATACTTGATTTGTAGTTATTTACAATTCGAGATCGCCGAGGGCCAGATAACGGTTGTTGGTTTTCAAAGCAGTCTAGATAAGGTTGGTTCGGGTCAGGTGGTTTCTGTTGGAGTGGTTCTGTCCTAGACGGAGATGGTAAGTTCTCAGAATGGGCGGACATTGCATGGTACTGTCCAATGAAAAGCGTGGAGTGGTCGGTGGCAGTGGGGTTTGGGGGATCAGTTCTGCAAGTGGTGGTGGGAAGTTCAGATTTATAGAGGGATTCCTTGCAAGGCGAATAGCCTAAGGGTGGTGGGGCATCGATGCAGGAGGGGGGGTTTTGGGGAGCTTTCCATTAGAGGTGGTGTTCGCGGCTGTAGGGCTATGAACGGGGATAAGGGGTGGAGTGGGACTGTGAGGAACACGATAGTGACGTTCAGTTATGGGATATGTCGATGGTGGATGATTGGGGTCATGGGGTGGCCATTGGTCATTTGGTTGTGACGGTCGACGGGGTTGCAGATTTGAGAAGAAGCTTCATGGCTTGATGGTGACAGAGGGTGAGAGTGGGTTGAGGTTGGTGGGCTTTGACGAATGAGCTGGTGCGGCAACATGGTGGCGGTGTAGCTGATGTATAATTTGCAGATCAGAGGATCTTGTAGTTCCATTAATGGAAGAGGCAGTTGCATTTAATAGCTGGTGGCCAGATTTGAGGGAAGTATTGTGAGAAAGTTCTGGTGTTGTAAGTATGACGGAGGGTGGCCAGTGGAGTGTGGCGATGGATTTTGCAGAGGTGCAGTTCATGGGGGAAGAAGAAAGCCGCTGATTCTGCTGCTCTCTAAAAGGAATTACGACGCTGGTTGGTTTGAGGGGGCGGTCAAACATGTGTGGAGTGTTGCACGTGGTGTGAGATATGGTGGAGTCCCCGAAAGGCTGCAGTGGTGGAGGGGGCAATGATGATCTAATATTTTTTTTCAGATGAAGGCAGTGGTGGAGCAGCTTTAGAAATTTTGTCTAATATTTTTTAAGGTGGGCCCACAGGAAGAGAAAAAGACGGGCGTGATGGCCCAATTGACTTTCGGTCATCTTTCTCAAAAGTTGGTTTTGGACGGTTGAGGAGTTTTACGATCACAGCAGTTTGAGATCTCTGGTCGGTGAGCTATGGTTTAGATAGGCTTCTATTTCGTGGAGAGCCCCAACACCGCATGTAGATCGTCCACGGGTTTTCACTAGACATGGCAAAATGATGTCCGTACCCGTTACCCGAACCGTACCCGGTCCAAAATACCGGGTACGGGTACCAATATTCAATACCCACCGAAATCTGACCCGTACCCGAATCAACCCGTAATTTTCGGGTAGGTTCGGGTTGGTTTTCGGGTTACCCGAAATTACCCATTTTTTCTAGGTATATAATGGGAAATAATTTGTGCCCTAAATCTCATTTCAATTCTTCTTCTCAGTTCGTCACTCATCTCTCCCTCTCACGCCGCCGCTGGCCAACAACGCATCTGCCTCCGTGGCTCAATCACTCATCTGCCGGCGAAAGATCGTGCCCTCCGTGGCTCCGTGGCTCCGTCACTCATCAGCCGTCAGCCCATCGCACACGAGACGGCGAGACGCCGGATCTATTTCCACCGACCACCGTCGTAGCAGCTGTTCACGCCGTAGCAGCGTCACGCCGTAACAGTTGTTCACGCCGTAGCAGCGTTAGCCTCCGAGAAGTCTCCGCCAGTCCACCGCAGCCAAGAAGTCTCCGCTAGTTCACCGCCGCCGAGAAGTCTCTGCCAGTCCACCGCTGCTGTTCAAGCCGTAGACACGGACCTCCACGTAGAAGGTTAGTCAATCTCTCCAATCTTACTGATTTACTATTAGGGAAGTAATCAAACTGTAAGAGTGTGATCAAAGTTGATTAACTCTTGTTCTAGTGAGCCATTTGCCCATTTGTAAGCAAGATACTGGTAGTATTAGTTTAAACAAATGAGGTCACTCTCATGCTTACTTTAAGCAGAAGATCTCTTTGATAGAGAAACCTTGGCCCAGATGCCTTTGCTTTGCTTCTGTCTTTGCTATTTTCTTTTTCAAACTGTTCATTATTAGGCAAAAAAATGGCAAAACAGTCGATTATATGTACAGTAACTTACTGTAAAGACCCGCGGGTAATACCCTACCCGCCAAGGTAGGGTACGGATCCCATATAATCGTACCCGAAAAAACCCGGGTATAAATTACCCGACCCATTTTTACCCGGATCCGACCGGGTATTACCTGTACCTGCGCGGGTCGAACCGTTTGCCAAGTCTAGTTTTCACCATCCTCGTCGGTGATGTGCGACGGTCACTATGAGTACCAGACTTTTGATTTTTGATAGTGTTTGAGGAATGATCATCCTTTATCTCAGCTATAGATGGAGATAGCACCGATTGGGCATGGCTTTGAGACCCCGGAGTATTTTTTGAGATTGTACCCGTTAGAGCAGTGATTTTCGGGCAGCGATCAGAGTTATGTCCGATGTGGGCGCAGTTCCTGTATAGCGTAGGTATGTTCTCATACTGGATGTGTTGAAGTGGCGACCGATTTGCACTTGACGAATCAGCGATTTGTTGGTGTCAATTTGCACGCAGATACGAGCAAATCGACCTCGCATAATCTTCGAAGTGATGGAATCGATGTGCAACGGTATGCCAATTTTATTCCCTATTAGAAGAAGAACTTCTCTATCGAAATATTCTAGAGAAAGGTTGTTGAGACGTACCCAAACCGCCATAGTTTGATGTTGTTAGATTTCGGGTTGAAGTTTGGCGACCATCTTCGGATTGCGAGGTAGTTTGTGCCTATGAAGCAAGGGCCTTGTTCGATTGTTTTGGTGTAATTCGAGTCATAGTAGAATTTGATAGAATGAAAACCATTTGAGAGATCAATTAGCTGCATAAGACCATGAGGGCGCCAGATACCATTTAGACGTTGGATGAGAGTGGATGGGGTGAAGTGGTGCCGACTACTTTGATGATGATTGTGCGTTGCCACGGTTGCCGGATGTGGGCTTTAAGCGCAGCAGGTAGACAGATTTTTGGGAAGTTTTCAGTTCTGGTTGTTTCAATTGGGTCTTCCTCACAGTCATCATCACTTGGAGGTTCTAATTCAATATCCATCTCTGAAGTGTCATGGTGTTGCAATCATAGGAAGGTGTTCTTGAAGGATGGAAGATGAAGATTAGTGCTGGGTGGAGGAGGCGTCAAATCTACAAGGCCGTGTTTTCATGTTTGGACTCACTACTCTCTCTATATATAAATATCTCTTTTTCTTGGAGGCTAGGTCATCATAATGTTCTGCTGCTCTTTTACCTCCAAGATTAATAGAAAAATATACAACTTTATTCTATCATCAAGGATAGAGAAGAGTAGTGAAAATCAATACCAAGGTACACGTTCGCTTCTGCATCTTGGCGTTCTTTCATCATTGCAATAAAGCTCTTGGTAATTTATGTCTTCCTTGGATTCCGATGAGTTCGAAACCCTATTGTTCTTATGTTTATGCTATTATAAGATTCTTATGGTCTTGATTATAGGGTCAAGACGAATGAAATAATTTTACATGTGATACCAGAGTCACGCTAATCGATTGCATGAACATAGAACTTCTCCTTTAAGATTCTTGGAATATTGGATGAATTATATTTAATGTTAACGTAAGAAGAAAAGAAAAAAAAAGGAAAAAGGAGGGCCTGTAGTCTGCACCAAACATTTGCGCCGAAGGGTGTTGGTTGCCCAGATTATTAGGTTATGAATTTGGGCCTGTGGCATTGGCCCAGATTATGTAAGCTGAAGTTTAGTGTATTTGCCTTTTTCATACAACTAAACTGTTTATCCCTCAATTTATTTTATTATTTTAAATGATGAAACTAATTATTTTCATCATGTGAATTTTCGGTACTGATGTGAATGATTATTGTTATCATTTAGCGTATAGTCTTGCTGCAATTACCGCCTATCTTTCCTTTAATGAATCTTTGAGCGAAACTAATTTTAGAAAATGGAAAGAGCATATTAGCACAATTTTTTGAGTTATGAATTTAGATTATACTTTACGGGTTGACGCGCCTGCTACCCTTACTGCGGAAAGCTCTATTGAGCAAAAGACGGCTTATGAAAGTGGGAGCGTTCCCACCGCACATCCCTAATGATTATGAAAGGCTCTATTGCACTGCAATTTGCGGAGCTATTCCTTACTCAGAAAATGCTAAGATATACCTTGCTCATATCGAAGAGCAACCTCAAGGCTCTTCAAAGGCACACACTACTATTCTTATCACTAAAATGGTTACTCTCAAGTACAATGGATCTAGTGGTGTTCGTAAGTATATTTTACGGATAAATGATATGGCTTTTGAACATGGAAATATATGAGGTTTCTCTCGTGCACTTTATTATGACTTTCTTCCTGTGCAGTTTGATCCTTTTAAGATCAACTATAATATTCAAAAAGAAAAGTGGAAGATGAGCGAGTTGGTTTCCATATGTGTCCAAGAAAAAGAAAGGCAAAAATCTGAACAACCTAATGGTGCTCATATTGCCATAACCAGTCCATCTAAAGGAAAACGAAAGGAAATTGACAAAGGTCACTTGCAAGGGAATAAGAGTGCTTCCATATAACTAGAATTGATAAGGCAGCTCTTCTGGTACCAAGAGTCCTTCTGGTCCCAATTGTAACTTTTGTAGAGCTAAAGGACGTATAAGGAAAGAATTTCAAAATTTTAGATAGTGGTTGGAAAAGAAAGGTAATTTATCTATGCGTATTATGAGTCTTATACAATTGATGCTACCTTAAAAACATGGTGAGTTGACACAGATGTAACTGTGTACATAACTAATTCATTACAAGGATTACTTTCTGTGAAGAATTAAAAGGGGAACGTAATGTGATATTAGGAAATGGAGAGAGCTCAAGTTGAAGCTATTGGAGAGTGGCGTCAATTTGGATTTAGTTAATACTGTTTATGTTCCAGAGTGACTATAGAAACCTTATTTCTGCTTCTAAAGTTGACGCTTATGGATATTTATTTAATTTTAAGAATAAAGGCTTTTCTCTTTTCTTTACTATGGAGTTATTGGTTCTGGTTTATTAAAGGAAAACCTCTACAAATTACGTTTGGATGCTTTTTTTTACTGAATCCTTGAAAACAACGAATGTGAATGATGTAGTTGTTAAAACTTGTGATAAAAGAAAACGAGATAATGAAAGTTCCACTAAATTATGGCATGAACTTCGAGGCCACATATCACTAGGCAGAATAGAATGCCTCATTAAGGATGGAATTCGTCATTTTTTAGATTTATCAGATTTTGCCGCATGCATTGAATGCATTAAAGGAAAATTTGTAAAAGTCAATAAACGTGGTGCCACTCGAAGTACAGGGCTTTTAAAGGTTATCCACACTGACATTTTTGGACCTTTCCCTATACCGGGTATTGGTGGTCATATATACTTTATTACCTTCACTGATGACTATTCTCGTTATGAATTTGTTTATCTCATTCATGAGAAATCGGAATCACTTGCCATGTTTAAGACTTACAAAGCCGAGGTTGAAAATCAACTCGACTTAAAGATTAAAGTTGTCAGATCTGACAGATGAGGAGAATATTATGGAAAATTCTCTGAAAAAGTTTGTAGTCCTTTTGCCTTGTTTTTGGAACAATGTGGCATGGTTGTTCAGTACACAATGTCGGTACACCCCAGCAAAATTGTGTAACTGAACGGTGAAATCGTACCCTCATGGATATGGTAAGAAGTATGATATGCCAAAGCACTCTACTAGAGTTTTTGTTGGTCGAAGCACTTAAAACAGCTGTGCATTTTCTTAAAAGGGTTCCCAGTAAGTCTGTGCCTAAAATACCTTTTGATTTATGGACACAGAGGAAACCAAGTTTAGGATATATTTTCATGTCTCGAGTTGTTTAGCTAAAGCAAAAGTTTACAACCCACATAATAAGAAACTCAACTCCAACACCATAAGTTGCCATTTTATATGTTATCCTGAAAGGTCTAAGGGTTTCAGATTTATTGTCCATCACATACCACTAGAACTGTTGAAATTAGGCATGCAGTATTTTTTAAGATGCTGAGTATAATTGGAATAATACATCAATAATAATAAACCTTGAGAAAATTCAGGATCATGTTTCTATTACTGTAATCTAAAATGTTGGTGCACTATTACCTCATATAGAGAAGAACGATGCACCTAAGGTAGTTACTAATGACGTGCCCCTTATTCTAGATCATGCTCCAATCCTTGCTAACGAGCAACCTCTTCAAAGGTCAGGAAGAAAGAGACAAACAACTATCTCTGATTACTATATTGTGTACCTATATGAGGCTGACTATATCCTACATCCTTTGAAGAAGCTATTATGAGCGATCACTCAACTCAATGGCTTGAGGCCATGAAAGATGAGTTAGAGTAAATGGAAATCAATGAGTTTGAGACCTTGTTAACTTACTTGAAAAAGCCAAAACTGCATGTTATAAGTGGGTCTACATAATGAAGCTAGATCCTAAAGGTAATGTTGAAAGATATAAGGCTAGACTTATCGCTAAAGGTTTCACTCAAAGGGAAGGGATAAATTGTCATGAGTCATTTTCTTCTATGTTGAAAAAAGGATTCCTTTCAAATAGTCATGACTTGATGCCAAGGAAAGTGGGTTCGTACCTACGTGGAGGTGCCATAAGGAATGCAGTCCGAGTCAGATGCCAAGTATGTTGATGTGAGACACAACAAGGGTGGAACAAGGGCAGAGACCAAGGGCTTCCCAGACAGAGCTTGAGGGTGGCAGTGCTGCGAGGGCGATGGCGCATGATGAATATACGATGACAGTCACAGTCCGATGCTTAGGTCCAGAGTCAGGGTCATGTATGTTTCTCTTTCTAGAATTCTAGAGTGAGAAAGTGAAAATGTGAGAGTGAAGAAGAAGTCCTCCAAATGAATTCTCAAGACCTCTATTTATAGAGATTGAGATGATGATGTCATAAACTGACACGTGGCGCTCCCCGGGAGTGACACGTCACCGGGGGGTCCACGGGTGCCGGTGCTCCACGGATTGTCGAATCACATATTCACCCGGCCTGCCTCGCACTGCGTCGCTCTGTCTGTCTGGAAAGACCGGCTCCCACAGCGTCGCTGTGGCCAGAGAACCCCTTTGATCTAGCCTCCAATCCAAGCCTTTGCGGAGTCCTACAGGCCTGGCAGCGGTGGGGAAGACCCGACGCCCAACTGCCAGGTGAACTAGGCGCGATGCCCTCCGAAGACCTGCTCCCGTCTCGGAGTGACCCGGGGGTCATAGTCCCTAGGGGTGCCGACGCAAGCCCCCAGTGCCGGAGCACGTAGGCCAGTCACGCAGGCACCCTGACGGAGATAATGTCCCGGAGGAGTCGCCTATTCCGCAGGCCGAGGTAGCATCCCGGAGGAGCCGTCTACCTGGCCGGCCAAGGTAGCATCCCGGAGGAGCCGTCTACCTGGCAGAAGGGGAGTCTTCGTGCCGGAGCACTTGGAGCTCCCTGGCAGAGATATTGTCCCGAAGGAATCCACTATCCCTGTGGATGAGTCCTTATGCCGGAGCACTTGGAGCGAGTCAAGGTAGCATCCCGGAGGAGCCGTCTACCTGGCGGAAGGGGAGTTGAAGAGCTCCCTGGCAGAGATAGTGTCCCGGAGGAGTCGCCTATCCCCGCAGGTGAGTTCTTGTGCCGGAGCACTCGGAGCGAGTCAAGGTAGCATCCCGGAGGAGCCGTCTACCCGACTGGCCGAGGTAGCATCCCGGAGGAGCCGTCTACCCGACTGGCCGAGGTGGCATTTCGGAGGAGCCGTCTACCTGGTAGAAGGGGAGTTGAAGAGCTCCCTGGCAGAGATAGTGTCCCGGAGGAGTCGCCTATCCCCGCGGGTGAGTCCTTGTGCCGGAGCACTCGGAGCGAGTCAAGGTAGCATCCCGGAGGAGCCGTCTACCCGACTGGCCAAGGTAGCATCCCGGAGGAGCCGTCTACCTAGCGGAAGGGGAGTTGAAGAGCTCCCTGGCAGATATAGTGTCCCGGAGGATTCGCCTATCCCTACAAGATGATGTACACTCCGGAGATAGGGTTGAAGCATGTTCCATGACCAAGGCAAGGTGCTCATGGTGTGATGAATGAGTGTGGTGCCCGGGGGCATGATGACATGATTGTGGCGCATGGGCGCAATGAAGTGAGTAAGGTGTCGGGGGCACGTCTGTGTTAGTGGTGCGACGCATGGGCCCGACGGAGTGCGTAAGGTGCCTGGGGGCACGTTTGTGTCAATGGTGGTGCATGGGCGCGACATAGTACGTATGGTGTACGGGAGTAAGATAGTGTGACAGAGAGCCTGGGGGCACGGCTGTATCAGCGGCGCGGCGCACGGGCGCGGCGGAGTGTTGAAGTGCAGCGCCAGGACGCCGGCGACGGGGTCGCGGAGTTGTGTCCAGGCGACGGGAATCGCGGAGTTGCGTCTGGGCGACGGGGTCGCAGAGTTGACGTCTGGACGACGGGCAACGGGGGGTCGCGGAGGATGCAAGGCCTGTTGAAGAGAAGTGAATATGCTAAGGATGGAGGCCAAAGGCCAACCCTTCGGGGAAGGCCGAGGCCGACCCCAAGGGGGAGGCTGAGGCCAACCCCAAGGGGGAGGCCAAGGCCAACCTCCTTGGGCAAGTGCCATGGCGCGCCGACGGGTGACAGGCGAAGTGCAACGGTCGAAGCTTGATAAGGCTTCGTGCGAAAATGAGCTTCTTAGTGACAAAGTAACGTAGAAGAAGTAAGAAATGCGCGTGGCTTGAGCGTGCACGCTTTGACCGGTTGTGAGCGTTGAAAATGACTGTTGATTGTGCGGACGTGTCATGAAAAATGGGACCGCAGTGGGCCTTTGGGTACGGCCCGAATAGGTTGGGAACATAAGCCCCTGCGTATGGTGTGCGCAGAGGGGTAACCCGAGCGGGCATCGCACGCATGAATACTTAGCAAGATTTTATTTTGTTTGGCCGGAGTGTTGTTGAGGTCGTCAATGCATGATGATGATGAAGACTAGGTGGCTCGAGCCACCTCGTGCACCACCTACGAAAGCTTGGAATGCTTGGGGGTTGAGACAAAGGCACGATGATAGGGCGCAGGGGCGTGAGCATGTAAACGACGCCCGGGCGATGGACGACGAGTGTCGTGGAGACGTCACCCGGGTGATGGGCGACAAGCGTCGCGGAGACGACGTAGGGGCGCTGGCGATGGGGGTCGCAGAGACGGCGCCCAGGCGATGGCAATAAGGGTCACGGAGACGGTGCGCGGGCACTGGCGATGGGGGTCGCGAAGACGGCGCCCGGGCGACGGATGACGAGTGTCGAATAATGAGTTAGAGTAGGTGGTTCGAGCTACCTCGCGCACCACCTACCAAGGATGTTGATGTCGAGGGACATCGTCATGAGGGCACGCGACAAGGGCGTTGTCGGGCGTCGCGATGCGGGGGTGGTCCACGACGGGCGCATGTGCGCGGGAAATACACGTCGGTCAATTTTGCCAAAAAAAAATATTTTTTTTTTGAAGTTGCTGGCCTTGGATGTCGGCCATGATGTGAAGGTTGGAATGTCGAAGGTGGCGGGGTGGACTTGGGTGTTGTGACGGAAGTGAAAGGTTGGACGCGAGACGCGCGTTGGTCGTCATGATGAGTTTTTTTTTTGTGCATGCTTGTGAGGATGATGGTTGGTGATGATTGTCGGCCGTTCGGTGAATGTGTGCGGGCCGAAGGTGGTAAAGGGAAAGAAGAGATGGAGAGGTTCTTGAAGGTGATGGCCATGGCTTTGGGAAAGCCAAAAATGGGTGGCCTTCATGGTGGCCGAAGGTGAAAGGAGGGGGATGAGGATGAAGGCCGAAGGTTGAAGAGGGGGAGGGGTCGGCCTTGGGTGTGGCGTGAGGGTCGGCCTAGGGATGGGGATGGGGAGGCCGAGGCCGAGGGGGGAGAATGAGGGGTGGCCGAGGCCGAAGGGGAATGGGGGAGGAAGGGGGGAAGGGAGGCGGGGTGGGGTGATGGCGGCGGCCCCGGGCTTGCGGGGGAAGAAGAGAGGGAGGGGAGGGGGTCGGCCTAGGGAAGGGCGTGGGGTAGCCGAGGTCGAGGGATGGGGCGGGGGAGGAAGGGGAAGAGAGAGGAGAGGAGAGAGGAAGGGGGAGGGGTCGGCCTTGGGGAGGGGGTTGGGGAGGCCGAGGCCGAGGGGGGAGAGGGCGGGGTGGCCGAAGCTGAAGGGTGGGTGAGGCCGAGGCCGAGGGAGGGGGAGGGGGAGGAAGGGGAAGAGGGAGGAGAGGAGAGAGGAAGGGGGAGGGGTCGGCCTTGGGGAAGGGGTTGGGGAGGCCGAGGCTGAGGGGGGAGGGAGGATGGGCGGGGGAGGAGGGAGGAAGGAAGGGGAAAGAAAGGGGCGGCGGCGGCGTGAGGCCGAGGGGGGGAAGGAGGGGCGAGGGAGAGAAGGGAGGAGAGAGGGAGGTGGGGGCGAGGCCGAGGGGTCATCGGCGGTGAGGGAGGGCTGCCGACTGAGGCCGAAGGTGATGGCGGCGCATGGAAAGATAGGCGGCGGCTGGGCATGGTGAAGAGAAAGAGAAAGAGATGATTAGGGTTAGGGTTTTGGGAGGGACGGGTCGGGTTTTGGTCGGTTCGGGGTGGGTCGATTCGGGTGATCCAGGATTGTGAGGGGAATGGGGCGCGCGGGTCAGATGGGTTCGCGTATAAGGTTTGCCTAGATTTTTTTTGAAATTCAAATTCAAATAAAATAATAATAATAATAATATATATATATTTTTTTTTGGACAGCCCTAAAGAGGGAGCCCCCAATGACATTTTCACAATGTACATGAAGAGAAAGAGAGGAGTGGGATGGGAGGAGAATGAAAAACCTTTTTCCATAAGAAGGAGAGAAGTTGTGTATGAAGTGGGGAACGGGTGATGGGATGTTTGATGGTGAGAGGGAGAGTGAATGGAGGTATAGAGAGAGTGATGAGAGCATGAATGTGGGGAGTAGTGGGGAAGATGAAAAACTTGAAAAAAATTCTAAGTGTTGAATTTTTTTTTTTTGAGTTCGGGCAACGATGCTAAGGGGAGGACGTTGAGGGTGCAAAGTGTTGGGCTGAGACAAGGATGCTGAGGGAGACCACTGAGGATGATCATCGATGACCGGTTGCAAAAAAAATGAAATTTTTTCTAAGTGTTGTGCTGAGACAAGGATGCCGAGGGAGACCACTGAGGATGATCATCGATGACCGGTTGCGAAAAAAAAATGAAAATTTTTCTAAGTGTTGGGCTGAGACAAGGATGCAGAGGGTGACCATTGATGATGATCATCGATGACCGGTTGCGAAAAAAATGAAATTTTTTATAATTGTCAAGAAAAGTAAATGAAGGATGATGATGCGACCATAGTAGGGCGGCTCGAGCCACCCCGCACACCACGTACCAAGTCGTTGCAAAGTGAGGCCGAAGGGATTGAGAAGGGGTGAAGCCCCCAAGGGAGTGGGTGATGGCATGAAGGGTGACGTCAATAGACTTGTGTAAAAGCAATGTAGCTTGAAATTTTTGTAAGTCTGGAAAATGTAACTTCATTGATAATGAAGGATAGACATCATGCCTTGATACATGGGTATGACGTACATGGGAACTTGCAAAATGAACGAAAAAATTACAAGTGTGGAAAATGCACTAAGGCATGCCAAGGCTTGGTCGGGTGGGTCATATGTCCCATACTTAGAGTTTGAGCTCTCCGGACGCAATCTTGTCAGCGAAGGCAAACTTGAGGCCCCTACCCCACTTGAGGCCGTGACCGACCTTCCGATGATAGGGGCAGTAGTTGTGATGGGCTAAGTCTTCCGGGGTAGGTTCAGTGTCGACATTGGGCAGGGTTATGGCATTGTCGTCGATCCATGTCTCGAGGAGAGTTCTAACAATCTTCAAGTCACACGGGTATTCCGGGGCAGGCATCGGCTGCCCTATCTTGTCAGGGTGCCCGTCCCTTCCTTGGGAGTGACGCTTGTAGTTATTGTCGTCGTTACTGGATGCTTCCATCGTCGTGGCCAAGGTAATATGAGGTTGGGGCTTTGGGGTCTTTGACGAACCGACCGAGTCATAGGTGCGTCGTGCAGCTTCCTTGAGATGTCCCCAAGACCGAAGCTGGAGGTTTTCAAGGTAGACCCTGTAGGTGTCCTTCATGTTCTTGATGCAAATGGGTACAAGGGTTTCATCTTTGCTGAAGTCAGTGCACTCCAAGCACTTGTGATGAAATCGCGTAACATAGGTGTTGAGGTCTTTCCCGGGGTTCTGGCGGATTCCGGCGATGTCAACGATGGTCACACGTTCCGTCTCATAGTGAAACTTGTCAAGGAAGAGCTGGACCATGTCGGACCATGAGTGGATAGTACTGTCAGGAATCTGATGATACCAAGAGTAGGCGAGGCCAGTCAGGGACTTGTGAAATTCCCGAAGCTTCAAAGTGTCGTCTTCCCCGTAGTGCTCGAGGGAGCCAGCAAAACGAGTGAGGTGCTCGCGGGCGTTACCTTCTTTGCCGTTGAACAAGGTGAAGGATGGTTGCTTGTACTTGACAGGGTAGGGCTTGGTAGCGAGGCTGCCAGAGTAGGGAGCATGGCCTGACAGCTTAGAGGGGGAGTGGGGTAAGGATGACTGCTTGAGACGGTGAAGGAGGGCATCAAGGTCATGCTTGGTGACGTACGACGCATGTGAGGGTTTGTGCCCTGTCGTGATGATCCGAGCACCAGAGCCCCCAGACGGTGTAATCTGAGGCATTGAGGGGATGACGATGGTAGAGAAGGGTTGGTGATGGGGAGCAACTTGTTGGGGCATGGTTTGCATATGGGTAGTGTCAGCTGCTGGAGGCCGGTCGTCAGGAAAGGTCGACTGGAGTAAGCCGGGGGAATGACTTGTGTTTAGGTTTCGGCTGGTTATGTTAGGGTTAGGCTCCGTCTCAATTGAGTCGTGAGTCTCTGAAGTCCTTCGAGCAAGGATAAGGCGTGGCGCTGCGGGCTGAGGTGCCGCGAGTCCTACTGTCGAGGGCCCGGAGGACCAAGGCAGCGGTGGTCGCGACACTGGGACCTGAGCAGTGTCCAAAACTAGCCCAGGCCCTGAAGGTTGGATATGAGCAGGAGGGGCCAAACCTGGAGCTTGGGATGACACAGGGTGAGTAATGGGCACAGGGTACAGAGCTCTAAGGCTTCGGGAAGTCGATGATTGTGAAGTCAAGACTTGGATTGATTTTTGCATCTCTAAGATGACAGCCATGAGAGAAGATTGAGAGTCTTGGAGCTCGGTGATGGTAGGAGTAAAGTGTTGGATTGTGGCGTTGACGATTGCGGCCACATCGGGTGCATCCATCCCGGGTAGAGGCTGGAGTTGGTTGTGGCTGGTCTCTTCTTGATCGTCGAGATGATGCTCCTCTTGGACGGTGTGGATGAGGCCTTGGCTGGTAGCCCTCGTAACTCTTTGTTGTATAGGCATGGAGACTGAGTGTGGAAGATAGGCAGACTGCAATACGATGCTCACCTCCCCAGTGGAGTCGCCAAAATGATGCCAAGGAAAGTGGGTTCGTACCTACGTGGAGGTGCCACAAGGAATGCAGTCCGAGTCAGATGCCAAGTATGTTGATGTGAGACACAACAAGGGTGGAACAAGGGCAGAGACCAAGGGCTTCCCAGACAGAGCTTGAGGGTGGCAGTGCTGCGAGGGCGATCGCGCGGGGTGAATATACGACGACAGTCACAGTCCGATGCTTAGGTCCAGAGTCAGGGTCCTGTATGTTTCTCTCTCTAGAATTCTAGAGTGAGAAAGTGAAAATGTGAGAGTGAAGAAGAAGTCCTCCAAATGAATTCTCAAGACCTCTATTTATAGAGATTGAGATGATGATGTCATAAACCGACACGTGGCGCTCCCCGGGAGTGACACGTCACCGGGGGGTCCACGGGTGCCGGTGCTCCATGGACTGTCAGATCGCATATTCACCTGGCCTGCCCCGCACAGCGTCGCTCTGTCTGTCTGGAAAGACTGGCTCCCACAGCGTCGGTGTGGCCAGAGAACCCCCTTGATCTAGCCTCCAATCCAAGCCCTTGCGGAGTCCCACAGGCCTGGCAGCGGTGGGGAAGACCCGACGCCCAACTGCCAGGTGAACTAGGCGCGATGCCCTCCGAAGACCTGCTCCCGTCTCGGAGTGACCCGGGGGTCATAGTCCCTAGGGGTGCCGACGCAAGCCCCCAGTGCCGGAGCACGTAGGCCAGTCACGCAGGCACCCTGACGGAGATAGTGTCCCGGAGGAGTCGCCTATTCCGCAGGCCGAGGTAGCATCCCGGAGGAGCCGTCTACCTGGCCGGCCAAGGTAGCATCCCGGAGGAGCCGTCTACCTGGCAGAAGAGGAGTCTTCGTGCCGGAGCACTTAGAGCTCCCTGGCAAAGATAGTGTCCCGGAGGAGTCGCCTATCCCTGCGGGTGAGTCCTTATGCCGGAGCACTTGGAGCGAGTCAAGGTAGCATCCCGGAGGAGCCGTCTACCCGACTGGCCGAGGTAGCATCCCGGAGGAGCCGTCTACCTGGCGGAAGGGGAGTTGAAGAGCTCCCTGGCAGAGATAGTGTCCCGGAGGAGTCGCCTATCCCCGCGGGTGAGTCCTTGTGCCGGAGCA
The DNA here is from genome assembly GCA_033065855.1 of Escallonia rubra. Classification (NCBI taxonomy): domain Eukaryota; kingdom Viridiplantae; phylum Streptophyta; class Magnoliopsida; order Escalloniales; family Escalloniaceae; genus Escallonia; species Escallonia rubra. Next base: position 23,296 of record JAVXUO010002493.1, on the reverse strand, counting down.
CTCGGAGCGAGTCAAGGTAGCATCCCGGAGGAGCCGTCTACCCGACTGGCCGAGGTAGCATCCCGGAGGAGCCGTCTACCTGGCGGAAGGGGAGTTGAAGAGCTCCCTGGCAGAGATAGTGTCCCGGAGGAGTCGCCTATCCCCGCGGGTGAGTCCTTGTGCCGGAGCACTCGGAGCGAGTCAAGGTAGCATCCCGGAGGAGCCGTCTACCCGACTGGCCGAGGTAGCATCCCGAAGGAGCCGTCTACCTGGCAGAAGAGGAGTTGAAGAGCTCCCTGGCGGAGATAGTGTCCCGGAGGAGTCGCCTATCCCCGCAGGATGATGTACACTCCGGAGAGTGGGTTGAAGCATGTTCCATGACCAAGGCAAGGTGCGCATGGTGTGATGAATGAGTGTGGTTGTGGTGAATGGGTGCGATGAAGTGAGTAAGGTGTCGGGGGCACGTCTATGTTAGTGGCGCGGCGCATGGGCGCGACGGAGTGCGTAAGGTGCCCGGGGGGGAGTTGGTGTCGATGGTGGTGCATCGGCGCGACATAGTGCCTATGGTGTGTGAGAGCAAGGTAGTATGACAAAGAGCCTAGGGGCACGGTTGTATCAGTGGCACGGCGCACGAGCGCGACAAGGTGTTGAAGTGCGGCGCCCAGGCGACGGCGACGGGGGTCGCGGAGTTATGTCTGGGCGACGGGGTCACGGAGTTGTGTCCGAGCGATGGGGGTCGCGGAGTTTTTTCCGGGCGACGAGGGTCGCGAAGTTATGTCCGGGCGACGTGGGTCGCGGAGTTGCGTCCGGGCGACGGGGTCGCGTAGTTGTGTCTGGGCGACGGGGTCGCGGAGTGGTGTCCGGGCGACGTGGTCGCGGAGTTGTGTCTAGGCGACGGGGGCGCGGAGTTGATGTCCGGACGACGGGCGATAGGGGTCGCGGAGGATGCAAGGCCTCTTGAAGAAAAGTGAAGGTGCTAAGGATGGAGACCAAAGGCCTACCCTCTGGGGAAGGCCAAGGCCAACCTCAAGGGGAGGCCGAGGCCGACCCCAAGGGGGAGGCTAAGGCCAACCCCAATGGGGAGGCCGAGGCCGACCCCAAGGGGAAGGCCAAGGTCGAGGCCGACCCCAAGGGGGAGGCCAAGGCCAAGGTCGAGGCCGACCCCAAGGGGGAGGCCAAGGCCAACCTCCTTGGGCAAGTGCCATGGCACCCCGATAGGCAACGTGTGAATTGCAACGGTCGAAGCATGATGAGGCGTCGCGCGAAAATGAGCTTCTTAGTGACGAAGTGACGTAACGAAAGTGAGAAATGCACGTGACTTGAGCGTGCAGGCTTTGCCCGGTTGTGAGCGTTGAAAATGATTGTTGCTTGTGCGGACGTGTCATGCAAATGGGACCGCAGTGGGCCTTTGGGTACGACCGGAATAGGTTGGGAACATGACTTTAGTAGCTCGTACGAGTTAGAGCTGCATCAAATGGATGTAAAGACTACATTTCTTAATGGTGACTTGCATGAAAGAGTCTATATGACGCAATCAGAAAGGTTTATGGTTGAAGGCAAGGAAAATATGAAATGCCAGTTGAAGAAATCCATAGATGGATTAAAGCAAGCCTCTAGACAATGGTATCTTAAGTTACATGATGTGATTGGTAAGTTTGGCTTTAAAGAAAATGTAGCGGACCAATAGATATACCTAAGGATCAGTTGAGAATAAGTTTAAAATTCTAGTTTTGAATATAGATGATATCTTACTTGCTAGTAGTGATATGCATATGTTGCATAAGATCGAAAAATTTTCTTTTTAAAAATTTTGTTCTGAAAGATCTTGGAGAGGCCTCTTACGTTATAGGCATTGAGATTCACTGAGATAGGTCTAATGGAGTATTGGGATTGTCCCAAAGAGCCTACATTGATAAAGTTCTCAAAAGGTTCAACATGCATAATTGTGCTCCCATTGTTGCCTCTGTTTTTAAGGGTGACAAATTCAGTTTGCTATAATGCCCTAGGAATGAACTGTAGTAATATGAAATGAAGCTTATTTCCTATGCCTTAGTAGTAGAGAGTCTCATGTATGCTCAAGTCTGTACTCGCCCAGATATAGCGTATGTTGTTGGCATGCTTGGACGTTACTAGATAAATCCAGGAATGGATAATTGGAAGCAACAAAGAAAGTCATGCGCTACTTACAGGGTGCCAAGGATTTCATGCTTACCTATAAAAGTCAGATAACCATGATGTTATTGGTTATTTTGATTCCGATTATGCAGGGTGTATAGACACCTTTGAGATTATTTGTCACGATCCGAACCCACGGGTGAGCCCGTGAACCAGGTCCGTGACCGGCTGCAGGCCCATTGGGCTCTACCAAGCCTTACTCATTAAAACCAATACAACTACAGGGGAAACTGAATCTTATACAACTCCAAAAGTAAAAACTTTAGTTCTAATCTTAATACAAATATACATTTATCAAACAATTATGAAATTGTCTCTAAAGGCAACAACTACGCTACTTGAAACCCAACTACGACTCCATACATAACTGTACCCGAAACTCATTACAACCTTTCTTATAGTAACACCTAGGGTAGGATTTAATGTCATCTCTGAAGCTCCACTCTAAATTCTAATCCCACGCTCATCATCCTTACCTTACTTTTTAACCTGAAAGAATAAGTAAGGAATGGGCTTTCACGTACTCAGTAAGTAACCAATTATTCAACTAGTTGGACCATAGCACGTCAAAATAATAAATTAGTTTACAATTTAGCAATTTTACGAGATGAAATCAAGGAGTAAATAATCACTTCTATAAGAAATCATTCTGTAAAACGTAATAGAATAAAGGAAACCAATCTGAGGGCATAAAAATCAATTAACACAAAAACATCATCACGAAGTTGTTCCAGCCAAACACTGGCTCAAACGATATGTTGCGATCAACGTTTGATCCCACTGACTCGGACCCGTCAGCGTACATCGTCCCATTGACTTGGGCTCTGAATCCCAACTAGGGATAAACATCACTGTGGAAGCAGGGGCGACCGCTTAAAGTAGTAATGCACGTTGCGTCAACATACAACTCCCCGTTGACCGGGGTCCACAATCTAACTTCCCACGTTAGATATGGGGCACAACAATCGAGTAAGCAAAAACCACCCTTTTTCATTTATCACAAATATAATCCTTCAATTACTGATGGCCAAAGCATCTCACAACCTTTCAATAGTTTCTCGAAACTTTTCACAATCACAATAGATTAACACCAAAACATCTCATTTGCACCAAGCACTTCAAATCCAAAACCTAATATAATTTCAAACAAAAATATCATTTACATGTTGGTTTGATTTTTAACGAGAAATTAAGCATCGGCACAAGCTTTTTGACAAAATTCTTTTCCCCAAGGCAAAAGCAGTTAAATAGCCAAAATAGTTCATAGCTGATAAATAGTGCTTATCAAAAGTAAATAACACATATACTTCATAGAAACACTAGTTGAATCAGCAGGTCACTTACAAAATCGCTAACCGAATCCAGAATATATTATTTTAATCTAATCTCAGTTGCCTTCTACCGTATCTGAACAAACAATTAGCAATAAATCAATTCCAGACACTCAACTGTGTGTTTTCACTCAGTTCGCCACCGGTGTGAAAAATTACCAAAACTCTCCCAGGACTTGGTAAAATTACCCGAACACCCCCTCTCATATTTAAAACATCAAAACATCCTTCTCGTAAGTCAAATCATCAAAATATCCTTATCGTATGTGAATTACCCTTTACCCGTAAAATTACCACAATACCCCCTGGGGGTTCCCGACACTGGAAAAATCTCAAAATCATCTTAAAACACTATTTTAAGTATGAAATCTTTTTGTGGTTAAAAAGTATTTTAAAAAATTTCCGCTCAAAAATTACAAACCGGTGTCCGGACCGAGTGCTCAGAAACCAGTTCGGCTAAAAATGCCTCTCAGTCTCGGAATGGCACGAAATTTTAGGTAATGAAACATCTCAGTAAAATAAGGTTTCCCTAAAATTTTCGAGTTAAAATATCTTGGTTTTCTATGCTAACTAATTCCAAAATTCCTATTAACCGATACCCTTATTTAGCGTCCTTCGCGGACAGAGAAAATTCCCAAACAATTCCAGGTTGTAGGTCTTGTAAAAATAATAGGGATCACTGTTTTGCACTTTGTCCAAATAAATTTCTAAACATGTTTCAAAAATTCGGAAAATCACTGCTGGAATAAAATTATCTTTAGCGACACTTTAGAGTTCAAAAATTAAACCCAACTATATTACTATTCATCATCCCTGTTCTTGGGCAGCTTACTTTCTCAGTTAAACACACACAAAAACCACCCACACTCACTACACTACTACACACCTAAGCTCACACTAAAACATCTACACCCACACTAATACACCTAAAACACACACATATACACCTACATATGCTTAAAACACACACATATTCACACAAGAACACACAACAAAAACTCTGCAAACACACACTGCCCAGACACAGTTCACGAGCCCCTACCCACACATACACACACTCCTTCACACACCACTCAATCAAAATAAATCCCCACCAAATTTATTTCACTCACTAACCCCTAATTACAACTAAAATTGATAAGAAATCTTACCCAAAAGAGTGGCTGAATTTTTTCCCCTTCTCTCTTTCCTTTTACTGCCGACCCCCTCCCCTTTCTTCCTTCTCCTCTTGCTTCCTCTTTCTTTCCTCTGTTTTCCATCTTCTCCTTCTTCTTCTTCTTCTTTTTTCTTCTCCCTTTCTCCCATACTCGAGACCCCCTGTTTTCTCCTCTGTTCTTCCTGTTTCTTATTCTTTCTTTTTCTGTTTCTTGTTTTCTCTCTTTTTTTTCTTTTCTCCCGAATTCTTTTTTTTTCTCTTCCTTTGTTTTCATAAATAATAACTAAACCATTAGTTTATGATTAATTTCATTAGTCGTCCTTTTCAAAAGCAGGAGGTCGCATGTTTAAGGCCAATTTCTCAACAATTTGACACCTAATGCATATTTCCAAAAATTGCAATCTAGCCCCCCAAAGTTTCCATATTTGCAAAATAACCCCCCAACTTTGTGTAATTATATGTTTGCCCCAAAATCATTTTAAGCTCTCGTACTCTACAAATACCTGAGCATTGCTCAAAATGTAGGCCTGTTTAATTTTCGGGTCTCCGATAGTTATTTTATCCCGCTCCCAAAAGTGCGGGATATTACATTCTCCCCTCATTATAAAAATTTCATCCTCGAAATTTGATCTCAGATCTCCCATCACTTATAACTTCTAGGCACTACGCTTTCGATGCGTAACTCTGATGTCTCAAACCAAACGACTTCTAACTATTACCGAATCCATCACAAGGAAATGTGTTACCTTAAACTAACACAAATATTATGATTCTACACACGCATGTATCGCACCTCTATTAAAGTTTAAGACTAAGTTTTCACATCACTTACCAAAAGTTTGTAGTCTTATCCCGCAATCATATTCTTTGGTTAACGCTTAAAAGCTTTTAAATCTAAAGTCAAGTACTTTGGGTTTTTCATATTGCGTACTCGGCCAAAATCTCAACCTTATACTGAAACATTAAAAAAATTGTCAAACCTAGTCCACGCTCCCAAATTTTAATATAAATCTTAGGCTCAAAAGTATATAGAATCTCATACATAGATAAAATAATATACTGCTATTGTCCTTCGTTAAAACCGAGACCATAGGCATATGATATCTGATCAAAGCACATCCCTAAGCAAATCACAATAAAGGTTCCATCTTTGTTAACCTTTTCAAATCACCATGAAAAATTGAACTATCGAAATCAGTACTGCCTATGATCTAGTTCATTGTAACGAATGGGAAAGGGTTCTCAGAACATACATGAATTGTAGAAACATATCCCTAAGACCTAACTCCACCACCATTATCAAAAAATCTTACTTTAAATCTAGCGGACACTTAATCAATGTGCCAACCACTATCGTAACGTGGTCTCTAACTGTTTGTTTAACCGTTTGACAAAGCTAGGAGATGCGGCTGAATGCATGGCGCCGAAATCAATGATACTTTTGCAAAGATAGAAGGAACAGAGAATGCACTCGTTACCATTGAATAGGGGGCCTGCGCATTCTGCGAGGTCATCGCAAGAACTCGTATCGTAGCCTGGGGTATTGTTGCATCATCCCTTGGTGGACTGTATGGTCCAGTTCTAAGGCAATTCCTTATGAAAAGTGGTTACACCTGAGGCATGGCAGCGAAATCGTTTTTCCACTCGTGTGAGGCGCTAAATTCCTTTGGATTTTTTTCCGTGGGTCATGCCAAGCTTTGTACTGTTCCTTCCGTAGAAAGACATTCTTTTCCGGCCCTCTATTACTTGTCACAGCTCTAATCTTACCAGGTCTATCTCCTCCTCTGTCTAATGTAGGTACCCATATGGCCCTAGAGTATGGATTCATCAACGTCCTTGGGACAGGCCTCTGGGACTGCCCGATCGAAGACATTTCATGGGAAGGAGAGGAATTTTCCTTTTCCATAGTAGGTATAGTACAGGCTCCTTGGCTAGACATCCTATAGCTAAAACGAAAAGAAAGGTCGTCACATAAAAGACGTGATATTTCCCTTAAGATAATCAACAAATACATGGCTCTCGAACCCCTATTAAAATAAGTCGAAACCATGGTCCCCAATACTCTAGATGATCTGCACCCTGCTTCGAAAGTATAGCATAAACAATATTGTACCATGCCTAAAGGTCTATAGTACCATGCTCTGAAAAGTCTACAGAATTAGATACCTAAGCTCTAAATACCGCAAGACTGCATTGCTCTGATACCATTCCTATCACGACCCGAACCCACGGGTGAGCCCGTGAACCAGGTCCGTAACCGGCAACAAGCCCATTGGGCTCCCCTAAGGGCTCTGCTAGGCCTTACTCACTAAAGCCAATACAACTATAGCGGAAACTGAATTTTATACAACTCCAAAAGTAAAAACTTTAGTTCTAACCTTAATACAAATAGACATTTGTCAAACAATTATCAAATTGTCTCTAAAGGCAACAACTACGCTACTTTAAACCCAACTACGACTCCATACATAACTGTACCCCAAACTCATTAAAACCCTTCTTATAGTAACACCTAGGGTAGAATTCAACGTCATCTAGTGTAGTCTCTGAAGTTCCACTCTAAATTCTAATCCCACGCTCGTCATCCTTACCTTACTTTTTAACCTGAAAGAATAAGTAATGAATGAACTTTCACGTGCTCAATAAGTAACCAATTATTCAACAAGTTGGACCATAGCACGTCAAAATAATAACTCAGTTTACAATTCAGCAATTTTACGAGATGAAATCATGGAGTAAATAATCACTTCTATAAAAAAATCATTATGTAAAACATAATAGAGTAAAGGGAACAAATCTGAGAGCATAAAAATCAGTTAACACAAAAACGTCATCACAAAACTGTTCCAACCACAAACACCGGCTCAAATGATATGCTGCGATTAGCATTTGGTCCCACTGACTTGGACCCGTCAGCGTACATCGTCCCACCGACTTGGACCCGGAATCCTATCTTGGGATAATAATCACTGTGGAAGTAGGGGCGACTACTTAAAGTAGTAATGCACATTACATCAATGTACAACTCCCTTTTGACCAGGACCCACAATCTAACTTTCCTCCGTTAGATATGGGGCACACAATCGAGTAAGCAAAAACCACCTTTTCATTTATCATAATATACTCCTTCAATCACTGATGGTCAATCCATCTCANAACATATCTATAGTTTTCCGAAACATTTCATAATCACAATATATTAACACCAAAACATCTCATTTGCACCAAGCACTTCAAATCCAAAATCCATTATAATTTCAAACAAAAATATCATTTACATGCTAGTCCGATTTTTAACGAGAAACTAAGCATTGCCACATACTTTTTGACAAAATTCCTTCTCCAAGGCAAAAGCAGGTAAAGGTAGCCAAAATAGTTCATACCTGATAACCAGTACTTATCAAAAGTAAATAACATATATGCTTTCTAGACACACTAGTTGAATGAGCAGGTCACTTATAGAACCCCTAATCGAATCCAAAGGTTTTTCTCTTAATCTGATCTCAGTTGCCTTCTACCGTATCTGAATAAATGAATCAGAAATAAATCAATTCCAAACACTCAACTATGTGTTTTCACTCAGTTCGCCACCGGTGTGAAAAATTACCAAAACACCCATGGACTTAGTAAAATTACCCAAACACCCCATCTCATATCTAAAACACCAAAACATCCTTCTCGTAAGTAAAATCATCAAAATATCCTTATCGCATGCGAATTTATGCAAAAATACCTCTTACGTGTAAAATTACCAAAATACCCCCTGGGGGTTCCCGACACTGGAAAAATCTCAAAATCATCTTAAAACACTATTTTAAGGATCCTGAAGTAATTTTTGGGCTAAAAAGTGTTTCAGAAAATTTTCACTCAAAAATTCTGAACTGGTGTCCGGACCGAGCTCTCATAAACTAGTTCGACTAAAAATACCTATCGGCCTCGAAATAGCACAAAATTTTAGAAAATGGAACAACTCAGTAAAATTAGGTTTCTATAAAAAATTTATATTAAAATAGCTTGGTTTGCTATGCTAAATAATTCGATAATTTTTTTAACCGATACCCTAATTTAGAGTCCTTCGCGAATACAAATTTTTTAAAACATTTCGGGTTGTAGGCCTCGTAAAAATAATAGGAGTTACTGTTTTGTAATTTATCCAAATAAATTGCCAAACATCTTTTAAAAATCTGGAAAATCACAGATGGAATAAAATGATCCTTAGCCACACTTTTGAGTTCAAAAATTAAACCCAGCTGTATTACTGTTCATCATCCCTGTTCTTCGGCAACCCATTTTCTCAGTTAAGCACACACAAAACCCACTTTCCATGACACACCCACACTATTACACACCTAAACACACACTAAAACACCTACACCCATACTAATACACCTACAATACCCACATATAGACCTACATATGCTTAGAACACACACACACACACACACACACACACACACACACTAGTACACACACCACTGAATCTCAATCAATCCTCACCAAAATTTTTCCACTCACTAACCCCTAATTGTAACTGGAATTGATAAGAAATCTTATCCAAAAGAGTGGTTTAATTGTTTTCCCACTCTCTCTTTCCTTTTATTGCCGACCACCTCCCAGTTCTTCTCCTTTTGCTTTCTATTTCTTTCCTTTCCTTTCCTTCTTCTTCTCCTCCTCTTTTCTTCCCATTTTTTCTCTCTTTCTCCCTTGCCCGAGACCCCCTATTTTCTCTTCTCTGTTCGTCCCGTTTCTTCTTCTTTCTTTTTCTGTTTCTTATTTTCTCTCTTTTTTTTCTTTTCTCCCAAATTCTTTTTTTTCTTTCCATTGTTTTCATAAACAATAACTAAACCATTAGTTTATGATTAATTTCATTAGTCATCATTTTTTTAAGTGGGAGGTCGCATGTTTAAGGCCAATTTCTCAACAATTTGACACCTAATGGATATTTCCAAAAATTGCAATCTAGCCCCCTCAAAGTTTCCATATTTGCAAAATAACCCCAATTTTGTGTAATTACATTCTTGCCCCAAAATCATTTTAAGCTCCTGTACTTTACCAATACCCGAGCATTGCTCAAAATTAACGCCCGTTTATTTTTTGGGTTTCCAATAGTTATTTTATCCCGCTCCCAAAAGTGCAGGATATTACATTATTGATTAAGTACCTCGTTGTGAGGGAAAGAATTCAGAGTCACATATTATCTATTCATCATATCAGTAAGACCGCTATGTTAGCGGATTCCATGACTAAAAGCTTACCACTCAGTCTCTTTACAGAACATGTTGCTAGCATGGGTTTGGTTGATAGCATTTCCTTATGATTGATAGCATTTATTTATGTGATCGCCTTATGTTTTGGATTTTGGATATTATGATTATGGTTTGTTGCTTTTCGTTAAAGTGCACATTTCAAGTATTCTAAAACAAATACTCATGTAAGGATCTCATGAACTTGTTCGTATTATTATTTATTATGGAACGATGCAGTTCATGCCCATTAAGCTATTTGACTGTCAAATTTGGCAAAAGTTTTGAGCTTGTAACCGGAGAATGGTTGTGCGGCATTGAGAGACACGAATACTATCTTCGATTCGAATTTAGTATTTCTATTAGATTTGGCCTAACTTATGGGATGTTTTGTTCAATTTCGTTATGTTAAAACTTGTAAGGCTCACATAAGTATGACACTTGGCCAAGTGGGATAATGTTAAATTTGATTTGTCCAACCCAATTAGGTGGCCTAACGGGTCATGCTATTGTTTGACTATTTATTTGACTTGGACATTATTTATTTATTTAATACACATTAATTACTTATTTATTTATTTAATACATTTAATTAATTAATTACTTGACTATTTTTTACACTAATTATTTTTTATTTAATTAAATCTATTAATTATGGGCCAATTTAATTTTTTCATCTAATACACTAATTATTTATAGTGTATAAAAGGTTTATAGACCCCTAATCTCTTAACTTTGATGGACGGTTGAGATTTGACAAGTCTAGGGTTGATTCCACTACTCTCTCTATATATAAATATCTTTTTTTCTTGGAGGTCCTGCATCGTAATGTTTTGCTTTTCTTTTGCCTCCTAGATTAATAGAAAAATACACAACTCTACTCCATCATCAAGGATTGAGAAGAGTAGTGAAGATCAATACCAAGGGTACGCGTTCGCTTCCGCATCTTGGCGTTCTTTCATCATCGGAATAAAGCTCTTGGTAATTTATGCCTATCTTCGATTCTGGTAAGTTTAAAACCCTATTGTTCTTATATTCATGCTATTATAAGATTTTAAAAGTCTTGATTATGGAGTCAAGATGAATGAAATAATCTAAGATTTTTCTCATCTCAACCCCAACCACCAGCATCCTATCGCTTTCCTAACACCGGCAGCATTACTGTAACTTCAGATGGACGTCACAACTCACCGTTGCAATGGACATCACCGACCAGATAAAGTCGACGATGAGATATATAAATATGACCGATGGGATAAAAATCACCCTAGGGGAAGCAAGTAGGGGATTTTATTAATGCAAACAAGGGGGAACCAGTTAGATTAGAGAATAGAGAGTGGCTGCAACATCGGTGCTTATGGTGTTATGGTCTTCAGTTTGAGAGGATTTGTTTTTATTTAATCAAGAAAATTGTATTGCGTTAATAAAAAAGAGTTTAATCAGACTTACAATATGTTATGACCTATTACAATCCAAGTGAAAACAACAGATAGATATTGCAAGCCTATTAGGAAACCAACACTATCAAGAACTACAAAATCACTATAAGCTAGATTCACCACATCCGATGATACAGGCCACTCCAACTCGATATCAACATTAGTCGTGTAGGCTACAATAGCAAGAGAAATAACTATAGTAAACTAGTCTTTGTGCTTCTTTAACAAACTGCAGCTATAGAGCTCCGTACTAGCAAAATAAATATATAAAAAAATATTGGGCCTGGATAAAGGTGTTTACTGCTACCATAGATAGCACTCAGTTGTGAAAACAAGAAATCCGAGTCAATATAGATCATGTCATGCATGAAGTTACAAAAGCGAGCCTAGGTGCATGCCATGAAAAGCGCTTGCACTGAATGGTCGTTGGTTTCTCATTGTTTCACTAGCAAGGAAGTATCAACGAGAGTTCGCCAAATAAACACTTGAATTTTAAATGGAATAGGAAGAGACTAAAGGACTTGCCAGATTTTAGCAGGAATAACTACGGTTGCACTGGAATAATATGGATACCGGACAAACTGAGCATCTTTCTGCTGATAGAGAGCATCATAGGCTGAGGGGACAAAAAAATATCGCTTTCTAGAATTATTCCAGACCATCTGATCCTCGCAATTTGGACTCGATAAATAAGTGCTTAAGATATCTTTAGCAATGTCAGTTAGGAAAATGGAGCTTACTAACCCAACATTCCATTCTCCATTTGCCATTAAATCTGCTACCTTAGATAATGGATTGTGATTACCGTTGTAAGTTTCAAGAGATATCGCTGAGGATCAATAAAGCCAATTATCTTCACATAAAAGTATTCACTTCCCATTACCTACTTGCCACCGTAATCCTAAGCGCACAACCTCCCTATGAGCTATTATTGCTCGTCGTGCCCAAGAAAAGTTTGCTTGACTTGGAGAATCCATGAACCAAAGAAGTTCATAAGTATCTCCAGAATTCTCCATAATGGGAATCTTTAAGATCTTAGATGCTACCAAATCAATACGTTGTGGTGTATAAGACCACAAGAGAGAGAAGATTTATTAAGTTCATGAGTTGTTCTGAATCCCTACGGCCACGTTCCACGAGGTTGCTTAAACTCTCACAATTCATTTGATACATATGAAATAACACCAAAGAGTCATCTGCAAACAGAAGATGATTGATTGTCGGAGCTATAGTAGTAGACCTACTACCCCAATAAGAGACGTAGAAAGAACTTCTAAGCAAAGAATGAAGGGATACTGAGAAAGATGATCTCCTTGCCAGAGGCCACATGTACGATTGATTCTCTTTGAGCGGGAACCATTGATCAATAGTTAATAAGACATAGTTATGGCACATTGCAAGATAAGTCTAATCCATTTCTTAAGGAGATTAAACTTCCTCAAAGCCGCTTGTAAGAAGTCCCATCAAATTCATTCATAAGCTTTACTCATATCAATTTTGAGTTGTCTTCCCAACTTGACCAGACTTTTGAGTTTGAATAATGTTTGTCAGTTCCTTACCTATTGAAATAAAAAAAAAAAACAATAGTCTAGGTACAAATGCATTTTGAGAGGAGTGTTCATGGCCTCTTTCATTCGGTTAGCAAGGACTTTGGAGATAATTTTGTAGACCGTGTTGCAAAGACTGGTCGGCCTAAAAACATGTGCAGAATTGGCATCTTTCCTTTGGAGATAAAAGATACATATACGACTTATCTCACTACCAAATATCCAAAGTTAAAGGAAAGACAAAACTGCTTCTGTCATTGAAAAACTCATAAATCCCATCAATTTTGGTATGCTGTGGCATGGACTCCATTCGGCCCCGGTGATTTCAATGGAGCAACGAAAAGAGCCTTTCAAACCTCGATCTTATGAGGTGTTTGTTCAACAATCTTTTATAAGAGCATTAAAAGAAATGAACCATTCATCAACACGATATTTGTAACACTCGAAACTTTTAGGTGTCGATAAAATTTTATTTTTACCTTAATCTAATTAAATTGGGGTATTTTCATAATGTTAAAGTTTGTGAGTGAAGTTAGGAAGAAGTGACAAAAGTGCAAGGGTTTTTTAAGCAAATTTAATTCTTTCTAGGGTTAGTATAAATACGTTATTATAGTCTCTAGCCGTCACATACAATTCAGTATGCCTCATTGTACGTAAAAGCTAGAGAGTGAAAGAGAGAGAAAGAGGAAGCTTCTAGGGCAAGAAGTTTCAAGGTAAATCCCTAGTCTCTTATCTTTAATTTTAGCTATTCATTTGGGTGTTTTAAATTAGAGATAATATCGCTTATATCCTTGAGTTTAGGGGTATATTACAGCCGAGGACACATGTTAGCGTTTATATCACTTATATCCGTTGACCGGACAAAATATGAACGGTGTTAAAAATTTGTGTGAAATGACATGATTGCCCTCCAGACCAAACCATGTTCTCTCTCTTCCTCTTGTCTCTCTTCTTCCATCAGCGTCAACCTCTCTCTTTTCTCTCTTTCTTTTCCCCTTCTCTATGTTCTTCCCCTTCAACCACTCTCCACCCCCCACCCCCTCACCATCCCCCCAAACCACAGAACACACGTTAACACTCACATGACACACACAGACACACACCCACACCCACAAAAGTTGACATTAAACCCCAATTAGGCATCACAGCCACACAACCCCAATTAGCACTGCCGGAGCTTCTCCATCTTACGACGACACCGCGTGGAGGTCTTCGCCAGGGAGGCTATGGGGTAGCGGATACCCACGGCGGTGACCACTGCATCCCAGTTGGCGGTGGCTTGTCCTCGTTGTGGCCATCTGGGGGTCGTGGTGGGTGGTTGACGATTTCAGGGAGACGCACATTAGCAGGAATCGCAAAACTCAGTTGTGACGACAGAGGCGGTGAGCGATAGTCTAGTTGGACCATGTGTCGGCCGGTGGAGATGCGGATCGGGAGGTGCACGTTCACGTTAGCAGATCTGGAGTCGCGGTTTAGCAAAAATAATAGAAACCATCGTGGTGGTGTTGGACGCTGCCATAGTAACCGGGCTTGGTTATTGGGTTATGGGGGTTGATGGCAAAATAAGGGGTAATGCTTCTCTTGCAGCGTCCAACAAGGCGATGGAGGATTTAATCAAGAGATAATCTGGGTGGTAGCACCGGAATCAGTGGTAGTAGAAACTAGTGGTAGATGGGTAGTTTGAAAAAGGGAGTGGAATTGGATATGAATTGGTGGTAGGCAAAGTGATGGAGGTGGGTAGTGGTGGGTATTGATGATGAATGGGTGGTGCTTTGAGTGTGTGTGTTTGTGAATATGTGTGCGGTTATGATGTTGGGGTGGGATGATTGGGACAGAGTGACTGGGTTGTGCAGTTGTTTTCGTTGGTGATGCTAGGTGGTGCAGTGGTTGAGACGAAGAATAGAGGAAATGGGAAAAAAGAGAGAATATTATTGCCATTTTTTAAATACGATATTGCCACATCAGCAAAAATCGTTAGTTAGGGTCACGGAACCCTAACGGTGGGCATATCTGATACAAATTTTTTACATTTTGGATATGATTGCAAAATTTTGAAACTTACGTCTTTGACTGTAATTTACCCCTAAACTGAGGGATATAAGTGATATTATCCCTTTAAATTATGATTTCGGGTGTGTTTTAGAGGGGTATTAATGTGTAAGTGCTAGGGTTTGTGTGTGTATTTTGTGTGCTTTAGAGGGTGAGATGTTGGTTTGTTTGGGAAGAAGGCTGTTGTAGAGCAACATAAGAGTAGATTAGAGTTTTTATCATATCTCTTTTATTACTAATCCAATTGAGATAATTTTTCACTTTTTAAAAACCTAATTGTGTCACCTTCAACTTTGTACTTTTGAGTTTTCTCAGAATCTCACGTTTGCACATTGAAAAATGACCTTAAAATCAATTCACTGTAGAAGTCCGGAATGTTTTATTTCTGGCAGCAAATTCGACTTGTCATAAAAAATTAATTACTCTTGGGTTTTTTGTAAAATTTATATTTCCAGAAATGTCGGAACGTATTATTCAAATTTTTAGTTTTGTATTTTCTGAGATTCATAGTATTTAGGTTCTAAAATAACTATTGAACGAAACTAGTCTGCACAGAGATGTGCTGT
This sequence comes from Escallonia rubra, assembly GCA_033065855.1. NCBI lineage: Eukaryota > Viridiplantae > Streptophyta > Magnoliopsida > Escalloniales > Escalloniaceae > Escallonia > Escallonia rubra. The sequence goes on along the minus strand of JAVXUO010002493.1, from coordinate 7,811 downwards.
GTCTATCAGCCATTTCGATTTGCTATAGAAAAGTCATTACCTGTTGGATTTTTGTGAACCTTATATTTATGAAAATCTCATAAGTCTACTTTAACTTTGTAGTTTTGGGATTTTAAGATTCGTCATGTTTCTTCCTCAAAATGGTTAATCTACAAAATTAGGGTTTGCTGAAAAACGCTATTTCTAGAATTATAGATCAGTCCATTGTCTAAAATGTTTATGTCATTTCTGAGAATATTTGAGCAAAGTGTAAAACTAAAACCCCCATTATTTTTAAAAACCCTACTTTGTGGAATTTTCTGAGATTTTTCTAGGCCTACGAAGGATATGAAACGGTTTTATTTTGAAAACAAGTTTTTGAGTTATTTAACATAGTAAACAAACTTGCTTTTTGCCAAAAATTTTAGAGTGATCTGATCTTATTGAGATGCTTGAGTGCCTACAGTTTCACAGCATTCCGGTTCCATTTGATATACTTTTGAAATGGGATCCTTGGCGCTCAACTTAAGGAGCGGTTAAGGGTTCTGAACAGAAAATTCCCAGTGAGGTGATTTTTTGTCTAATACACCGATCTATTCGTTTAAAGAGTGTTTTGAGTTTTTTTTTTTTTTGGGGGGGGGGGGGGGGGGTTGTAGTGGTGTGTTAGGAATTAAGGGTATTTTGGTAATTTGGCAAAAGTTCGGGGGCATTTGGCAATTTTTAATGCGAGGTGTATTTTGATAATTTTGCATAACCAATGATCGGGTCGTTCTAAGAGTAGGAAGGAGTTGGTGCTAGGTTTACAATATCGTAGGATAAACTATATTCTAATAATATGATTGTTCTATTTAGGTTAACACTGAGGAGTATTCGGTTAAGACTAGCATAGTTTGGATTGAGGTAAGGAATATTATCCGAACCCTATTTAATTGCTCTGATTTCAAATGCTTATAATAACAATTTCACAAATTACTTGAATTTTGATTTTTATCATTGATATAAAAATGTTTTTTAATTTTCCATGAAACCCTAATTCGAGCCTTAAAGCGATTGTTTGGAATTCCTGTTTCATTCTCATCTATTTATTAATTCGATTATGGTAAATCATTTTCAATTGTATTTATTTCTTCTAAATGTTGACATGAGTTAGTAATCCTGGGAGTAATAAGAATGGTGCGTATTGTTGGCGTTATAAGGATGGTCTGTTGGTTGAGTTGAACTAGTACCTAAATGGACTAGTCAGTGTACATATCCATATGTAAAGTGTATCGAGCACTGTCGGGGTGGCTTTCCTATAGTTTACTGCTCGTGTTCAATGTTAATCATTTTTTGTTTTATTGTACTTGAGATATTTTGAAATGACTATTGATTGAGGGATTGAGTTGATACTCGTCCTTATGTTTATATCGAATTATAGTGGTCTGTTTCATAAAATAATCTTTTAAACGTTGTTATTTGACTTAAATGTAAAAATCATTCGAATCGTTTTGATTGTTTTTAATCCTTGATCGACCTTTCTGGGCTCCCGAAAGCTCACTCTCCTTTGACTTCTTTTCCGCAGGTGATAACCAGCATTAGGTTGCTTGAATGTGGATTAGAGCCGATCAAGTGAATTTAATTTTTTGTATTGATCATTAAGACCCATGTGCAGGTAAACTTCTCTAGTTTGTTGGTTAGATTTAAATTGATTTGAGAAAATGTAATGATTAGAAGCTCTGATCTAAGTGTTAAAGTTGGTTATTTGAATCGAGGTTTTATATATTTTTAAGTAGTGATTGTTTTAACGCTCCGGGAACTAAGGTTGTTAAAGCTCTGAATTTTCGGGGTGTTATAATATTGGCTTAGGGTAGACCTACAAATGTCGGAGAATTGTTTAAAAAAGCAGCTCATTATTTTTTATCCAGTTGATACCCAGTCATTCTGAAAGTTCAGAATCCGATATATTTGATTCCTATTTCTTCCGATTATTGTAGATGTATGGAACAACTTTATAGTTTGATACCCTGAGTCACTGTAATATCCCACATCGGTTGTGGGAGAGTTTGCAATTGGCCTTATAAGACCCTGCCTATGAACTCATAAGTACCTACTTGGCTAGCCCTTTTGAGGGAGGCAATGCCCTGTGGTGGGGCCGTGGACCGGGTCGTTACAGATGGTATCAGAGCCGACTCTCGAAAGCTCAGGTTGGGCTGTCCAGTCGGGTTGCCAATGGTTGGGGGAAACGAAGGCAAGCCCCGGTATATCCCACATCAAGAGGATGGTTGGGGCAACGAAGGGTGAGCCGGGTATATCCCACATTGGCTAGAGAGAAAGATTATGGGTTATGTGTGATCGAGCCTTAGCGAGGACGCTAAGGAATAAGGTGGGGAGATTGTAATATCCCACATCGGTTGTGGGAGAGTTTGCGATTGGCCTTATAAGATCATGCCTATGAACTCATAAGTACCTACTTGGCTAGCCCTTTTGAGGGAGGCAATGCTCTGTGGTGGGGCCGTGGACTGGGTCGTTACAGACCCACATCGGCTGTGGGAGAGTTTGCAATTGGCCTTATAAGACCCTGCCTATGAACTCATAAGTACCTACTTGGCTAGCCCTTTTGAGGGAGGCAATGCCCTGTGGTGGGGCCGTGGACCGGGTCGTTACAGTCACGTACTTGGGTTTGGTTGTTTATGCCCAATACATTGCTTCACAGTCAAGGAGCTATCAAATATAGTCTCAATTATCGATCAAGTTGTTGTGCATGTGGATTTTGTAAGAGAGATCGAAGGTGTAGCAGTCGCTGTTTTATATCTTTCCTCCTCCCAAGAAATATCCATGTTCTCTCATTGTTACCCCAAACCCTACTCTGCATCCTGCTCTGTCCCCAGGCAAGCCCTTCGAATAGAGGTGAATCTGTAAACACTCTAGACCAAGCCACTTTTATAATCTCTTTGCACATTAGACGTAGAAGCCAATATGCTTGGAATTGAGGGGGTCTTTTTACAATTTCCTAGCAGGATACATATCCAAGAGGATAGAAGCATGATCGAAGGCCTGAATCCCAAGGTTGTAAGTTTTAGCATTAGGAAAAAAATGAGTCAATTCTGGGTTAGCGAATCCCTTATTAATTTTTTCAAAAGTGGAAGCGTCGCAAGTACAGTTTCTAGTCCAAGTGACGTGCGTCCGGACAAGTGAAGATCAAGTAGTCCTACCTGTTAAATAAATTCAATAAAAGGACCAAGCCCAAGCCCAGAGATTCCATCTTCTCTGGCACCCAATTTTCAAATAGATATACGACCTGATTAAAGTCACCAATAAGGACCAAAGGACCACGAACTGGCTCACTTAATTTGACACACTCCAAACTTTGTAAGTGTTGCATGACAACCAAGTGTACATAAATAAAGATTACGAACCTAGATTGTCCTTTAGATAACGAAAACAAGATCAAGAAGACGGGAGAATTAAGACATTACCCATGAGTGTGTATGACGAGCTCACAAAGACCTCCACTTAGTCCCAGTGGATTCAATCTAGGGCTAGAAGTGAATCCCGACATTCGAAAAATATTATTGACTGTCGTGACTTCATATGTAGCTTCTTGAAAAAATAAAATGTCGGGATTATGCAACCGGATCATTTGACAAACTAGACGAACTTTAGAGACTAATTGAAACCTCAACAATTCCAGTTCAAAGCTCTCGTGGAGGGTGAGAAAGGGTTGCACAAGGACAACACTACCCTTTCAGTGTGGGTAAGAGACTGTTTGGATGGATCGGGAAGTAGCCCATTTATCTTTAATGGCTAAAAACAAGGAGGTGGAGCTTATTTTAAGTTTGTCAAAATGAGTTCAAAGACAACGAACCTCCCTTCCATATTTTCTTGAGAACCACAACATGATCCACCTCCACAACTCATCATCAACCCGAGGCACATCAACTATAGAAAAACATCTTTTCCGACTAGAGATATACTGCCACGTAGAAGAGACCTGCACAGACGAAGACAACTAAATCTTCCTAAGGGGCATCTAACACTGTGTTTATTTTAGATCTCACCATTTGGGGCATAATCGATTTACCCCATGCACTTAAGAAGGTTCTTCAATCAAAGGCTCAGCGGTATTCATCTTATCACAAGACTCAATCCCGCAAACCGCATCGCATTCATTAGACCTAGCAAACGGGTAAACCAGCCGGGTATAGGTAAAACCCGATCGGGGTACGGGTAAAAACGAGTTGGGTAAAATTTACCCGATTTTTTCCGGGTAAGCTTTTTGGGAACCCATACCCTACCCCTGCGGGTAGGGTATTACTCGCAGGTAAATCCTGAATTTCTGATTGATTATTTTTTAAATAAACAGACTTCAATTACCTACTAATTACACACATTTTAACCTCCACCAATCAAACCACTCATTGTTCCTCCATCAAAATTCATTCCACGAAAATATGAACATCTTTCCATCAAAAAAAAAAAAAAAAACCAATCTGAACATTTTTGAATAATAATAATTAAAAAAAAATCCGCACAACAACAACACACAACAAGTCGACAACCATGAAGATCCATTGACTGAAACTCTGAAAGTCTACCCAACACCCACAAAGCGACGGTCAGCGACAGTGGCGACCGATCGATGGCGTTAGGGCCACAGTGATGACGGATCGGTGGTGACGGGCCACGGTGGTGACGGATCGGTGGCGACGATGTGACAGAGAGACCGACCGGTGGTAGCGGAGATACGGTAGATCGAAAGTGACTGACCGACCGGTGGCGGCGGAGATGTGGGTTAAGTAAGGTGGTCGTGACTTTGGTAGATCTGTGAGAAAGAGAGAGATTTGAGAGAAGGGATCTGTGAGGGAGAGTTAAGAGGCTGGGGCGGCTAAAGAAGGTGAAAAGAGGAGTTGAATGAGATGGTAAACATTAAAATTCATATATATAGACATATAATCGGGTAAACCCGGGTACCCGGTAACCGACCCAAACTTACCCGGATTTTACGGGTCTATTTTTTTACAGGTATTCTAAATATGTACCCGTACCCGGTTTTTTTGCACGGGTACGGGTAGACCCACGGGTCCGGATCAATTTTTTCCAAGTCTAGCAAGCATCCCTAATATGAGTGCCTTAAACTTTTCTTTTTCGATTTTCCTTTAATATCGCCATTTGGTCTGTAGAAATAGAAGATACTCATCCTGACCTCCATTCTTAACATAAAAGTAAGGTCGATGAGACTGCCAAATTAGTGCTTGTTCCACCAGTATGGATTTTAACGTACTGAATTCCAAGAAACGTGCAAGTGTTCATACTGACTAATTCAAGGGACTAGTTTTGCCCACAGTCCGATATGTGTACCTTAGATTTGAAAATTTATAGCTAAGCTCAGAACTTTTCTAACTTTTTTATGGGGTTACAACTTCATCACCTTAAAAGGACAAGCAATCATTGAGGCACGCGACCGAGGGGATGAACGACTTTGTAAGACAGTTTTGTTAAGCGAACTTTTTCTCCTCGGTGAGCTTGGTTTTTTTTTCCTCGGTTAGTCTGTCCACTTCACTCTGTCTCGCTCAACTTACCTTTAAGGTTGTGCGTGACTAGGGTGTGGTGAGGTGGGATTTTTGGTTAGGGGCGGCAGTGCTGGTGTGGCCGACTTTGGCCAGTGGGTCAGGGTGGTTAGGGCCAGAGGTGGTGATGTGTCTAGTATTCAGCCGGTGGGTTAGGGTGGTTAGGCGCGGTGGTGGTGGGGTGGCCCTTATTTTGGCAAGTGGTAGGACGCGATGAACTTGGTGGGTCCTTGTGGTAATTCAGGTGGACTGTGTGTTTGTTCGGTTACCGGTGGTGTGGTGGTACAGGGCTGATTGGTGGTTAATCAGCAGGCGATGAAGAGGACCAGTGGTGAACAATTTCGTCATAGGTGAAAAGGCAGTGGGATAACGGGTTAAGTGAATCTAAATTATTAAGGCCGACAATGGTGAAGCCTTTTACATTTTTGTTTGTACTAATTATGGTGTTCATGCGTTGCATGTGAATAACTTCGACTAGCAATGCACACAGTCTTATCTTTTTTATACTGATGACAGCTTCCACCAAAAAAATATATGGTATAACAATATTTAAAATCATTTCAGCTAGTAACATACATATGTGAAAAAATAGGAAGAGATTTAGCCCCACTAAATGTAATATATGGCCAAGTTTTTTTCTATTATTTTCTAAAGTGTTCATTTCACGGACTAACGACTGCCCTAAGTCGACCGTACGACACGTAGCTAAATCAAGCCTTCGCTTGCACGCTAAGTCAGCCTATCCTTCAGGCTAGATGATGTTAAAATCAATCGAAAAAAGAGGACACAAGAGTTGGGTGAATGTATTCACTATATTGCTTGGAGAATGTTATGATGCTTGGATCTTTCCCTTATTGCCTTGGCCAAGTGAGGCCTTGGCTATGTAAACTACTACACCTCCTTAACGGACGGTGGGGATACTTCTCATCTTGTGATTTACATTCTTTATCTAGAACTATCTCTAATAGTATCTAGATATGTCCTAGTCTCACTACCATGGTAACGTTCTTCACCACCTCTCTAGTATTCTCTTCTATCCCTCTACAGTTTTTACCTAGTTCTCTAGATTAGCCTTCTAATTACAAGAGCCATAGCGTGCAGATAAATCATGAACCTTTTGAAGACCTTGCCCATTCATCGCCAAGTAAGCGTCCCATAAGCACCCGGTAAACGCCTGCTTCTAGAACGGTGTAGCACACTCACCCACACCTAATCTGGTGATGCCCTCGCCGCAACCTCCTTGCCAAGTAAGCGTCTCGTAACCTCTAAAATTAGCCTCCTTCGAGAACGGTGCAGGACACTCACCCACACCTAATCTGGCGACGCCTTCGCCGCGACCTCCTCACGATGTCGAACAACATCTTCGAACTGCCAAAGATGTCTGTCGGCTCCCAAGTCGCTTTTTAAAAGATAGATTTTTCAAGATTTGGCCGGGGTATTGTGGAGGAGCAAGTACCAAAGAAAAAATGAGAGCAAGAGAGCATATTCTTGACCTTGTTACACTAATTTTTATAGCAAGAGCATGAGAATAGAGTGACATCAATAGAGCACCGAATTGATTATCTCCCACACAAGGATAAGCTAACTTTGCTGTCACCGAGGAGAGAAAGGACAATTCTTCAAGACCCTAAACTTTAATGCTATCAAGAACGGATTTAACTTGCAAGAATGGTTTATCCTCAATCAATCTGCAGTTAATAATCATAACAAACTTATGGGGAAGCAAAAGAGTTACGGTTCCCCTAGTATTTTCACGTGATTTATTAACCTGGCGCATTAAAAGCATTAAACTAAAGTATCACCAATATAAGTTGGTAAATGACGTCAAGCAATATCCCTAAGGCTCTCAGTCCAAGATGTACCCAATATACACCTAATATCACTTCACATGAATTTTGTAGTAGCATGCCCTCATGAGCATTCAAGAACATATAACGCCCAAGGGTTTCCGTGCAGGTCCGCTCTCATTAAAGCGGAGTGCCTCCTGATTCCAGAGCGTAAGTGAAGAAAAAGATCATCGGCCTGCCTAGTGAACGGGAGTACTTCATTCACATTAAAGACTTAAAAATAAATAAATATTGCGACAAACCAATAACAATGATCAATTCCACAGAAGTTAAGAATTTCAACCTGAATTTTCTGATTCCAAAAAATTAAAAAAAGAAAAAAGCAAGAACCAAAAAGATCCAATAAGAAAAAATACATGAAGTAGCACCCCAAAACCATTTCCTTGATGCAGAAGTTTTTATCCGAGAAAGTCCTATACAAGAGTGAAGAAGTCATCAA